>CM038673.1:783242793-783510293 GCA_021605145.1 Aegilops bicornis
TGAGATTGTTACCAGAGAAAGATCTAATGCCATGCCATGTTTTACTTTGTCGAACTTCCGAGGGTCAGGTCTCGGGAGCGTGCTTTTGTTATGTGCAAATGGAAGTCATAGATAGATACTGAATTTCCGCACTCGATTATTTTGAACATTTGGCTCTGCTTTAGAAGTTGTCTTGATGGAGTACTGTCCTGTTAGCTTCTGCCTACTTGATGCATTTGTCTTGAATTGAATCAAATTTGTCATATTTGTTACTTGTGCCCTGTACCATGATTTCTCTGCTGCCTTAAACATCTCTTGAAACCGCGTCATCATTCAGATGTACATAAAGGGCTAGGTGTTCTCTTTTCTTGAATTTCAATTTTGGTTGGCACCATTAGGTGTAGAAGGTATATTCATGTAAGAAACCTAAAAGTCCATTGTGAGCTTTAAAGTTGGAGTCCTAAACTCATGGACAAAATTACATAAAGTAAAAGAACTGATGTAGCCAGACTCTGCATGATGGCTCCATAAAGTAAAAATACATGGATCAAAATTTCATGTATGATGGCTCCATAGCTAGCCAGACTCTGCTGCTTGATGTCGCCCACCACCGCCTTGCAGTCGCATGCAGCGTGAATCCTTTGTTGGTTCAAATCCCCAGCGAGGGCTAATGCCTCCCGGACAGCAAGTGCCTCCAACATCGTCGAATCAGTTATACCTCTCAGCACTATCACTGAAGCTCCCATAAATTTGCCATCATGCTCTCGGCAGAATGCTGCAACGTGAGCTCCCAGACCGAACGAATCGTTTGGTTTGTATTGATCGATCCGATCGTACAAATATGTTTGAGGAGATAATACTACACACACGGAAAAAAACAACAACGGAGTTTTATGAACCCGTCTGCATGCCCTTCTTTAATTGAGCCCCCCCCCCCCCCCTCCCCCCACCATTTTCACCGATGGGCCTGCCTCACTTAACCAAATCTCAGCCAATCAACTCTAACCATCCCATCAATCCCCCGGCCGTAAACTGCCCACGAGTCTAGCATTGCTCGTTTGGGGCTACAACCTAGTTTCGAGCGAACGATTCTTGTTCTAGTCCATCATATTCGTTGTGGCTATTTCTCCTAGCTTATCCTGTACAAACCTAGCTGGCCCAGGCTAAAAAAGGCTACGTACAGCCCATTAACCTAGTGTTGCACAAAAAAAAAGTCCAAAAAAAAAACAATGATAAAAGATAGAAAACATAGAAAATACAAAAAAATGGTTCTCTTCACACAAATTTTGCATGTTAAACAATTTAATTTTTCCAAAGTAAATAAGATTAAATTTCTGAATTTTCCGCGTCAAAAATACATTTCAATGGTTTAAAAAAATTGCCACATGTATTGAAAACCATAGAGATGCATATGAACATAACAAAATTCAAAAATTGCCGTCTTTTGGTAGAATAGTGCTTTGAAATGGCCGTAAGAAAAATAAATAAAAGTTGCCACGTGTCACATAAGTTAGCTCGTATGTACGTAGGAGTACTTGTGAGCTTATAATGTAATAAATAATAAATCGTTTAAACCATGGTGTGATTCCACGGTCGTTTGGAGGCTGTTAATAAAATGTCTCTCGAGTGAGTGTGACGGGGGCCCAGCTGTCAGCGTGAGACGGAACTTTGGTAGAATTTTGCATGTTAAACAATTTAAAAAATGGTTCTCTTCACACAAAAAAATAGTAGTCCAAGTGTGATCTCCAAGCAAAGGAAAATATAAATGGGGAAATTAATAAACCTCGTCCGGTCGGTCGTTCCGACGACCGATGCTGCTCCCGCACCGGAGACCCAGCCACCGTCTTCTCCGGCAGCAGCCGTCTCCGCCCCCTCCCCCATCCCAAACGCCGCCGCCCCGTCGCCGCGTCCCTCCTGCGGAGGCTCCGCCACCACCTCGCCGCCGCGCCCCTCCCCTCGACCCGTCGGCCTACGCGGGCCTCCTCCGGGCCGCGTCGAGGGGGCGGTCGCTGCCGCTGGCCAGGCTGACCCACTCCCACATGCTCCGCGCCGGCTTCCATCCGGGCCTCTTCCTCCGCAACAACCTCCTCGCCGCCTACTGCCGCGGCGGCGACATGCGCCACGCCCGCCTCCTGTTCGACGGAATGCCGCGCCGGGACGCCGTGTCCTGGAACACCCTCATCGCGGGCTACTCCAGCCAGGGCGGGGCCGGCGCGCGCCTCTCGCTCGCCGCCTTCCGGGACGCGCGGGCCGGCGGCGTCCGGGTGGACAGGTTCACCTACGCCGCGGTGCTGGCGGCGTGCGGCAGGGCCGGGGACTGGAGGCATGGCCGGGCGGCGCACGGGCTGGCCGTGGTGAGTGGGCTTGCGCAGGACGTGTTCCTGACCAACTCCGTCATCGACATGTACGCCAAGTGCGGGATGATCGACGAGGTGAGGCTGGTGTTCGACCGGGCTGAGGAGCGGGACGAGGCGTCGTGGAACCTGCTGCTGTCGGCATACGTGCGCATGGGGTGGCCGGAGGTGGCCGTGCACGTGCTCGTCTGGATGCACCGGTCAAGGGTCAAGCTTGATAGCTTTGCCTTGGGCGGGATCCTCAAGGCTTGCTCCGAGCTCCAGGGCTCCGAGGATGTCCGGAGGATGCTGCATGGCTGCGTTGTTAAGGTTGGTTTGGACTTGGATATGTTTGTCGGGAGTGCCATGGTGGACATGTATGCCAAGAACGGTGGACTTGAGGAGGCGATCAAGGTGTTTGACTGCATCCCGAATCAGAATGCGGTGGTCTACGGTGCCATGATCGCTGGGTTCGCCGCTTAGGTAATGACCCTTGCCCTGAGATTAGAATCGAAGCTGTCAGGCTTTTCTCAGACTTGCTCCGGATGAGTGTAAAACCGTCCAGGTTTACTTTCAAGAGTGTGCTCGAAGTCTGCAATTTGACCAATGCGGTGCACTGTGGGAGGTTGATACACGCTCATGTTATATTCAATGGGTTTCAGGACGACGAGTTCATAGCAAATGCGCTGATCAACTTGTACTCCCAAGCACGGTCAGTAAGTGACAGTCTGAGGTGCTTCCAGATGACTCCCAGGCAAGATGTCGTCACATGGACATCCATGATTACAGCATTCACAAGATGATGAGAATTTCGACAAGGCACTAGGCCTGTTCCTAGAGTTTCTTTCTGTTGGAAAAGAGCCAGACCAGTTCACCTTATCGAGTGTGATGAATGCCTGTGCTGCTCTGAGTCTACCAGCAACCTGTAAGCAGATACACTGTTATACAGTCAAATCTGGACTCGGTCAGTTCACTGTGTGCGGCAATTCTCAGATTTCTATGTATAGGAATATAGGTGATGTTGAGGCTTCAAAGAAGACATTCGAGCAGATTACATGCCTGGATATATTCTCATGGTCCGCAATGATTTTGAGCTACGCAGTCCATGGCCATGAAGGCGAGGCTCTAGTGCTCCTCGAGAAGATGAAGGATTACGGTGTCATGATAAATGATATTGCTTTTCTTGCCTTTCTCATTGCTTGCAGCCAGCAGGGGCTGGCGGACCAAGGTTTCAGGTACATACTCTTGCAAAGTAATGATTGACCTGACTATTTTGTTGTTTCTCAAAATGTGCTTTGTCTTCCTCCTGTGAATTTGTAATATCCTCATGTGTATTATATGTGCTAGCAACTTATGAAGACCTTTCTAATTTACATTAAACGTTCAATGCTCAAGTTGTCCTACACAGAAAGTATATGCCATAGCAAGGGAGATATGACAGTCTGGGAATTGTGTTGAGCAATGCAACATAGCTAAGTGTAGCTCCAAAAATCGATTTGCCAAATGCCCCACATTCTTGCTCCAAAAAGACATGTTAAATTAGCTATTTACTTGCGCCAAACCTAGGGGTTACCTATATTGTGATATCATACCTACCCTCCAGGTTGGAAATGTAGTTTGCGTTCAGTTTCTCATGTGAACTATATTTATACCTTTCCTAATTACCAATGTTCAGGGGCTGGTAAGATCATCAGACTTGAAGTAACACCGCCAATGCCGGTCCCAAGCCCGGATGCAAAAGGTGGAGGGTTCAAGTTTGACATACCCTTCCTGAACAAGGTTATGTATGCTCAGAACTAAAGTGTATGATGCTAATTGAAGATTGTGCTATAAAGGAACGTTAGAAATAGGGCAGTCTCCTCTGTTTCTGGCACTTCTATCCAATTTCTCAACAATGTTCACAATTCATCAAGTATCTGTCTTTTTGTAATGCAGGCACTATGAGAGCATGCTATCAGATTATGGCTGTTCCCCAAATACGAAGCACAAAGCTTCATGTAGTTGACCTCCTTGGCCGTGTTGGTAAGATATCTGAGGCTGAAGATTTCATAATGGGGTCTGGATCAGAAAATGACCCAATACTTTGGCATGCACTGTTGCGTGCATGCAGAATCCATGGGGACAAAGAGAGGGGTATAAAAACCGGAGAGAAATTAATGGAACTCGAACCCTTCGCTGTTACTTCATATGTGGTGCTGTACAACCTCTACATGGATGCCGCAAAATCTCATTGGCTATGAAGACGAGAGGCCTGATGAGAGAGCGAGGCATGAGTAAGGAAGCCGGGATTAGTTGGGCCGAGTTTGGGGATCCATCCATCATTTTACTGACGGAAATAACTCCTGCCCACACAATAATGCAGTTAAATGCGAGATTAGAAGAATTGCTGGTCAGTGTGAAACAGAAGACTGAGCGTGGTGGAACGGACATTTGGGAATTAGGATTCCAGAGCAGAAAGGATGGCGAGACCTCACTCGCCAGACATGGTGAACTGCTGGCGGTGGCTCTTGGGCTGTCCAGTTTGCCATCTGCTGCTCCTGTAACAATTATGAAGAACCAGAGGATATCCTGGGAAAGCCATGAAACACTGAAGTTGCTATCAGCAAGGGAAAACAGGGGAATAATTGTCAGAGATCCGACTCATTTTCATCGTTTTGATCAAGGTTCGTGCTCTTGCAGAGACTACTGGTAGACATAAGTGATATATAACCTTGGGAGTACAAACCTTAGAAGGGTCAGTGGATCAGTTTGGCCATTCTTGCAGCTGAGGTTGAAACTGGTGTCTGGCAGTTGAGATCCAAGGAATGAGAGGATTACAGTAAAGTGTGCAGTGTCATTCCACTGAACAGAAGCTGTGTCATTCCACTGAACAGAAGCTGTGAACATGTAGCATACGATTGTGCTTGATGATATCCAACTCCAGCCACGCATCACTTTGCTATTAAGCATCACACGTCTCGAACTGTTCATCTCTGCTGAAACCGTGGGATTGCTGGAGATGTGAAGGCAGAGCTGCTTCTCTGCATCTCAGCTAGAACTGTGGCTTAATTGTATATACTTGGGGCATTTTTGTGAGCAAAATGTGCTGACCTGAACAGCCGGTAGCTGCTGTTTTTGCGCCATGGTCGTATCTGAGGCCCATCTGCAGCACGTACACTGTAGTCACACTGCTATAGAAGCTGTGGTCAGAAGTGTTAATACTGAGAAGTTCCTGATGGGAAGAAAAGCTCATTAGGAAATGAATGATGCGCTACAATCTCACCAAGATGAAAGAATTTGCCTGGATTTTTTTTTGCACAGGCTGACATAGGTTACAGGTATAGTTGCAAACACATGCTACGTTTATGCATGTAACTTATGATATTTTTACATGGCTGTTGAGCTGAAATTGCATTTATATACCCTTGTGCTTTAGATCCTTTTGTGTACATTCGTGTTTTAGATCCAAATGTAGGAGTTTTTACTGATTCAAAATACATCATTCTCTTCAGACTTAAGAAACAAAATTCATACATAATAAAAATAAATAATCTCCTTAGGTCAGAACTATTTAGCCTCTCACCTTTTAGGGTGAAGGAGGTGTTTCACAGGGTTGTGCTGTGTGTGTAGTTACCATATTGTATAGGGGCTTCTTTGCTTATTTCCCTCTTGTGTGTATGTACTGGCTGTTAGCCCTGGAATTTTTATTTATTTTCCTCCGTCCCAAAATTCTTGTCTTAGATTTGTCTAGATACGGATGTACTTAATACTAAAACATGACTTGATACATTTGTATTTAGACAAATTTAAGACAAGAATTTTGGGACGGAGGGAGTATATCACAGATGATTATACTAAAATACTAGTAGGTAATTATTTTATGATTCATAGCACCTGTTGTTTTAAGATTCAAAGTTTCTAACACACAATATGCAAAAGTGCAAAACACTTCAGACTTGTGTAAAACAAAAAGTCAGAGACATCCAGACCGTACATCTGCTTTGCATTTGTTAGCATGCAGCTAAAGGATCAAAAGAAGTTGAAAAAACTTGTTAGGACAACACTGTTTTGCTTCTCTGTTGTTTTCTCATTTAATTAGTTGGCGATACAAGTTCATTTATCTGATCTCCAGTGAGAGTTCCGTGCTCGAGAAGGGCATTGGCTAGCACATGAAGCTCCTTGCTGTGCGCCGTGACAATCTTCTTCGCGTTCTTGTGAGCCTTGCCAAGCAATTCTCTCACCTCCTCATCGGCCAGGAGCCATCGTATGCCCACTCGCAGTCGCTGCCTTCTTCCTGCCGCCACCTTCACTGTCGTTGCCGTAGGAAACAAGGCCGACCAGCTCGCTCATACCATACTTGGTGACCATATCTTTGGCCAGTTTAGTCGCCTCGCTTAGATCAGACACGGCGCCAGAGCTCACCTCGCTCTCTCCAAATATAAGCTCCTCAGCCACCCTGCCTCCCATGAGTATGTCCAATTTGGCCAGCATCTTCTTCCTTGAGACTTTGTACACATCTTCTTCCTCCGGCAACTGCGTCACCATGCCGAGAGTGTTCCCCCTCGGGACAATGGTAGCCTTGTGGATTGTGTGAGCACCGTTCATGTGGATATATAGCAACAAGGGCCCTCCCTCCCTCGTGGTACGCAGTCATCTTCCTGCAATTATCAGGTAACACTGCCGATTTTTGCTCGCTGCCCATCATGATCTTGTCCTTGGCGTATTCAATGTGATCCGTTGTAACAGCTTCTGCCTTATCCTTGGCAGCCTTCAGGGCAGCGTCATTCACCAAATTTGTAAGGTCTGCACCTGAGAATCCTGGTGTCCCCCTCGCAATGGTCATCAGATTCACACCCTTGGCTTTGACCTGAAAAGAAGGATCATATAGAGAAAGGTCACAGTCTTGCAGTGAAGACTACGAAGACGCCTTATCTTTTTGGACAGAGTATGTACCTTTGCCATACAAGCCTTGAGGAAGGAAGCCTATATAACCAGTTCTTCCATGGCAGTGGCAGCAGCCAACCAACAGGACGTAGATAACTGAAAACAGCTCTAGTTCCTTTTTTTTCTTTTGCATGTCATCTTTGGGTAGGGGCTATGCTAATGCTAATCTTCTCGCTGTCTGTCAGGGAGTAGTTGGCAGTTGCCGCACAAATATATGGATTTAAAGCTCTAGGTCTACATACCTACACCAGTGTGTTTGGCAGCAGGTAGGTACCCTGGAAGAAGGAACAGCAGCCGCCGCACCGTAAACCCGCCTTGCAGCCTGCGAAGACAGAAACACGCGCAGAAATCAATACAACCTTATGGCTTCCAGCCCCCCCAAAATCATCACTCTGAATGAAACGCCGGAGGACAGTGCGTCGCGGTTTCAGGCAGCATTATTGGTAGGCCATCAGGCACATATTATCAAAGGAAACGAAAGCCTGATGAAATTGGACGAACAAGGCGAAATTCATGCTTGTTCGCTGGAGATAAGGAAGAAATACGTACCCTGGTGAGGGCGAGGCGGCAGGCCATGCATGTTGCTGCCGATTTTGGGCCTGGTTTCCGCTGCCTCGTGTACTTGTCGTGAATCTCTTGGCTAGATTTATATGGCCCGATCACATCATGTGGCGTGTGTCGTGTCGTCTATCTTTGCAGTCCGGCTCTACCACGCAGACCCGCAGGAGCCGTGCAGGCAAACGAGACACGGACCATCGATCTGTGCAAGCCCGCGTGCGTCAAACGATGTCGACGGCGGCCAACGATGGACAGGAGACGAAGCGCGTAATCATGGGCGCAGCCATGGCTACTAGGGCGGTGCTGGTCCTCGGAGTTCCCGGACGATCTCCTCATCGTCATCTACAGCATGGTAGCCTCCCCGCGCGGCCGAGCACGCTTCGCCGCCGCCTGCAAGTCGTGGGGCGCTCCCGTGGCTGCTCCTGTGGCCGCACCACGGCAGCAGGTTAAAGCGCCTCCACTGCCCCGCGGACGGCACCGTCGTGGCCTTGAGAAAGCCCGTGGTTTTGGGGAGATGGCTCGTCGGCGGGTACGATGGCGGCTGGGTCGTCTCGTTCACGCTGGCCTCCATCAGCATTGCCAACCTCTTCTCTGGCGCCGAGTGGATGCATGCTTCCCAAGAAACAGACGACGATAGTCTGCGAGGGCCCGGCCCATGGCGACAAGGTGGTTGCCTTGAAAATTGTATTCTCGGAGCCGCCAACCTCAGACAGTTGTATCCCCGCCGCCATGAGATGTAATTGCGGTGTCGCGCTGTGCAGACTCGGTTGCACAGACCGTGGGTGGACGGTACAAGGATGCCCAAGTGTAAAGCTTGTCGACATCACCTTCAGCAACGGCGAGCTCTATGGCCTAGCTACGTGTCGTGGAATTAACACGTCAGATGTCCTTAGTGTCAGGACTTAATCGTGAGGCCAACACATCTATGTGGTAGCTTGAAGGGGTTGAGTGGGACGAGAGACGCGACACACAAGACAAGGATTTAGACAGATTCGGGCCCCAGGAAACATCATCCGGAATAGCCTTACATGCTGTTTGAGGCTAAGTCTCATTATGCTCATCGAGAGTCGCCGCATAAGCCGGCTCCCCTTTTGTGTCTAGCCCTAGATATTGTTTCTTGTTACTTGTCCCTCTTTGGGGTGCCCTGCCCCTCCTTATATAAGTTAGAGGGGTGGGTTACATGTGGAGTCCAAATAGGATTAGGACTAGCCTATCTTCAACTACAAGCCGGATAGAAGTCCGGGTCTTGATTCCTTATAACGGAGATATTCCTCACGCCTTTCCTCTTAAGCCGGTCTACCATAACGTAAGCCGGCCTTCTGGGCCTTGAGCCTCCTGGGCCCCCGGGTCTTGTCACTCCTCTGATCTGCTTGCCAGGTCACCTATAAGCCGCCAGGATCGGACGGGTCACTTAGTGTGTCGTCCAGTCAGGGCGGGTCATTAGTGAGTCGCCAAGTCCGGCTGGGTTATACTTCCGGCCGGGTTACACCGCGGGGTATATCCCCGACACTACGCGATGGAGTGATGCTCGTCAAGTACAACATTGGCGCAAATGAGGACGGTGCGCCCATGATCATCGCCGAACATCAGCTAAGCCATGCAAAGGATCTACCGCACCCGTCATGGGACTACCACATAGATTATGCCGATTACATCTTCGATCTGCAGGGCAAGCTTGCGATGGCATCCCTTCGCACGTGGTTGCCAAACCTTGAGCCTTTCTTTAAGGTGTTCAAGCTCCTGGATGTCTGCACCGGTGGATCGGACGCACGTTGCGAGTACAAGTGGATGGAGGTGACAAGCTTGGGTGAGCACGCCTTGTTTTTGGGAAACAAATTCTCTAAGGCGGTTCACGTGCCAGCAAACATGCACGGAGGAGTGGAGAGGAATTGCATCTACTGCTCATGGCATTGTCGTTTAGGTCCAAATGATGCCGTCCCTGGTGACAAGGTATTCTTGACGATCCCAAATGACATTGGGGACCAGGCGTACTACAAGGAAGACGACATGAAAAAAGACGTCGCTGGGGGTGGCTTAAAGAGGATCAGGTCGGTAGGGTACCTCAACAAGGGTGGTGCATTTCCTGGCATGTGGATTATCCCCCCACATATATAGCTGGCTAGACTTTATGATATTAGCACATTAAATTGTCCATAAGAATATATAGTTATCCATGGGAGTAGAAGAAAAGAAGAAATGTAAGGTGTAAGTGTGCATTTTATAGACATATTGCAGTCTTATAAATTGCTGACCGATAGTTTTCTTTTACTATTGCGCCTGTGTTGTGTCTCACACTTTTTTTTCGAACCCCGAGGAGGAGAGCAGCATGTATTTTAGATTAAAGACAGAGATGAAATACAACACGACCAGTACAACAATCTGCAAGTCCAGCAAATCAAAGCAACAAGCAACCGAAAAAACAGAAGAGATATGATTCACAAACTCAACAAGAAGACCAACACCACAGTCAACTAAAGAAGAATCAGTCGTCCTGAGGAGCTTGCCACCTCCCACTGCCTAGCCTCCGCCTTGATCTTATCGATGACACTTTGCAAAGGCGTGAATCGAGTGTCAAATACCTTCCGTTTCTCTCACGCCGAATTTTCCATATGATCAGATGCACAAATGAGTTTAGGGACTTCCTCTTATATCCTTGAGTTGTCGACCTTGCACTCAGCCATCAAACCTTGAGCGACTAGATTGGAGCACCGTGTTCCAAATTATCCGCACGAACGTGCATCCTGTGGAAAGATGTGGAACATTTTCTTGAGAATTATGGCAAAAACAACATGCATTCTTATGAGCCAAGCCACGTTTCGCGAGGCGGCACTAGTAAGAAACAGGGCATTTGTCCCGTTCAGAGGCCTTTTTGTCCCGGTTTAAGAACCGAGACAAAAAGGTCGGTACTAATGCCCTCCTCCTTTAGTCCCGGTTCTTACACGAACCGGGACAGATGGGCCTCCACGTGGCCACTGCGGGCAGCCCAGGCAAGGGGGCCTTTGGTCCCGGTTGGTGACCTGAACCGATACCAAAAGGCTTCCACGCGTCAGCAGCTGGCTGGAGCTGAGGTTTTTCTTTTTTCTTTTTAAAAAAGTGGATGGTTTAGGGGTTTTGGGGTTAATTTAGGTTGTTATTATAGCTAGCTAATAGAGAGAAGTGTCCTCTCTTATATCTTCGTCCTTGGTTTACCAACGCTGATATATAATAACACATGCTCGCATCATACATCACTATATATAATAACAAGTCCTACTAATCATGCATCATCATACAACTTCTATTCTTTATTAATAACAAGTCATACGATCATCATCCTCATAGTCATCGAACCCAACACTACATAATTGTTCTTAGCACATGATCATCAGTATCAAGTAGGACCTAAACACCCTTAAGGTAAAATAGCATAAAACAATATAGACCCTGACTCTCCATTATGAAGAATAGAGATCATCCTGTCTCCAATTCTTGCGCTTACTTTCTTTTGCTTCCAAGAAGCTCCTTACGACTGTCCATGCATTTTTTCCATCTTTGATTGTCATGTCTCCACTTCTTTTAGAAACCCGGTATGGACAGTTGAGATTCATAGGACAACCTGGTTGTATGTTCAAAACATCAAGGCGACCGCGCGTATACATCAGATGAGGCACACAATCATTCGGGATTATCTGTTGAAAAACATAGTAATAACTTCGTAGTTAGCAATGATGTACTAGTTTTAGAAGTATGCAAAAAGATGCACGGATGTCGTAATAGTAAAAAATCTTACCAGGGTATCTCCATGGTAGTTACCGTAGTTCAACACGTGCACTAGTGGCACGTATTGACCATAATGTTGAGGAGTTAGATTGTAGATATTGCAATTCTCAAGATCAGTACAAAATGCGATCAGATGGTTTTTCTCCTTATAAGTTAATTCGGAGCCATCGGTGTAGTGGGTTTTGTCTACCATCTTCCGCACATTCTTTGAAGATTGAAAATAAGCTATCAATGGAAATAAGTTGTCAACTATTTTGAAATAAACAATATAAATTACTTAATAACTATGTTTGAGAAGCTCACATGTGGGAAGAATTGGAAATGTATCCACAAGGACCCAAATGTCCATATTGTCTTGCTCGATTGTAGGATCACCAAGATCCATGGTGATAATCATGCCCTCATCAAAACCATACATCTTGCAAAGTGCTTCCCAATTTTTGCAACCAAAATGGGTTACACTCTCAACATTGTACAACTTTACTTCAAAATCCACACCATGATGGGTCCTTAGGTGAATCTTTTTGGTTTCCATACTTTCATGGTCTTCAAAACCCATTCTCTTCAAGACATAGCATCTTACATAGTATGGTATAAGCTAGTCGAACTGGAAAAGATGAAAGATACACGTTAAAATAGTTGAAGTCGTGCTTAATTACGAAAAAAAACTATTGTCGTCGTTGCGTACCGTATGAACATCGAAGGTCTCCTCGAGCTTAATGCTGAAGCGCCGATCTTCGTCCAGCTCAAGGAACCTGTCGCACATACCTCGGTCGTCGTGGCACCAGTCGCACTCCCCCGGGTGGTTTTCGTTGTCCGAGTACGACATTTTCGGCCTATGTTCATAATTCAAATATTAAACTTGTACAATTAAATATATGTACTAAAAAACTTAAATTAGATCATTATTATTAATCACGGGTTGACTATCGGTGATGGTAGCTCCTCCTTTCATTCCCGAGTGCATTATTAAACCAAATTGTCTAGCACACGGGAATGAAGGAGAAGCTATCCCCACGACGGCGTGGATGATGGAGGGGGCTCCTAGATTTCTGCATAGAGTGCTCTTCAATTTTAGCATTCAAAGTAGGAGTACTTTTCCAATATGAGCATTCAATAAGCAAAACCAAATCGTAAAATAAAGTAGTATTCAAATTAGCACGCATTCAATTATAACCAAAAGTGAAGGAAATATGCCCTAGAGGCAATAATAAAGTTATCATTTATTTCCTTATTTCATGATAAATGTTTATTATTCATGCTAGAATTGTATTAACCGGAAACATGATACATGTGTGAATACATAGACAAGCATATAGTCACTAGTATGCCTCTACTTGACTAGCTCATTAATCAAAGATGGTTATGTTTCCTAACCACAGACATGTGTTGTTATTTGATTAATGGGATCACATCATTAGGAGAATGATGTGATTGACATGACCCATTCCGTTAGCCTAGCACTTGATCGCTTTAGTATATTGCTATTGCTTTCTTCATGACTTATACATGTTCCTGTAACTATGAGATTATGCAACTCCCGTTTACGGAGGAACACTTTGGGTGCTACCAAACGTCACAACGTAACTGGGTGATTATAAAGGAGTACTACAGGTGTCTCCAAAGGTACATGTTGGGTTAGCGTATTTCGAGATTAGGTTTTGTCACTCCGACTGTCGAAGAGGTATCTCTGGGCCCTGTCGGTAATGCAAATCACTATAAGCCTTGCAAGCAATGTAGCTAATGAGTTAGTTACGGAATGATGCATTACGTAACGAGTAAAGAGACTTGCCAGTAACGAGATTGAACTAGGTATTGATATCTTGACGATCAAATCTCGGACAAGTAACATACCGATGACAAAGGAAACAACGTATGTTGTTATGCGGTTTGACCGATAAAGATCTTCGTAGAATATGGAGGAGCCAATATGGGCATCCAGGTTCCGCTATTGGTTATTGACCGGAATAGTTCTAGGTCATGTCTACATTGTTCTAGCACCCGTAGGGTCCGCACGCTTAAGGCTTCGATGACAGTTATATTATGAGTTTATGAGTTTTGATGTACCGAAGGAGTTCGGAGTCCCGGATGAGATCGGGGACATGACGAGGAGTCTCGAAATGGTCAGACATAAAGATCAATATATTGGACGACTATATTCGGAGTTCGGAAAGGTTCCGAGTGATTCGGGTATTTTTCGGAGTACCGGAGAGTTACGGGACTTCGCCGGGGAGTATATGGGCCTTATTGGGCTTTATGGGAAAGAGAGAGGAGAGGTTGGGCTCCCCAAGGCCTAGTCCGAATTGGACTAGGGGGAGGGGTTGCGCCCCCTCCTTCCTTCTCTTCCCTTCCCCCTTTCCTTGACTCCTACTCCTACTACTTGGAAGGGGGGGGGGGGTTCCTACTCCCGGTGGGAGTAGGACTCCTCCTTGGTGCGCCCCTTCTAGGACCGCCGCCCCCTCCCTTGCTCCTTTATATCTGAGGCGGGGGCACCCCATGACACACAAGTTGATCTACGGATCGTTCCTTAGCCATGTGCGGTGCCCCTCCACCATATTCCACCTCGGTCATATCGTCATGGAGTTTAGGCGAAGCCCTCGCTGGTAGAGCATCATCATCGCCACCACGCCGTCGTCGACGGAACTCATCCCGACACTTTGCTGGATCGGAGTCCGGGATCGCCATCGAGCTGAACGATGTGCTGAACTCGGAGGTGCCGTGACGTTCGGTACTTGGATCGGTCGGATCGTGAAGACGTATGACTACATCAACCGCGTTGTCATAACGCTTCCGCTTCACGGTCTCACGAGTGCGTGGACAATACTCTCCCCTCTCGTTGCTATGCCATCTCCATGATCTTGCGTGTGCGTAGGATTTTTTTTGAAATTACTACGTTTCCCAACAAAAAGTACATCATCTCTTGTGTCCGTACATCGTCGAATATTATCACTAATACTCCTCAAATACTATCATACATATAGCATCGCTAATACAGTTAGAACCGTAGCGCCCGACAGGTATCGTCGCGGGCGGTGGACACCCAAAGATAAGGAACCACCACAGGATCATAGCTCGGTGAGATCCTCAAGAACCTGCTGTATTGTCAAACCTGCCCTCCAACGCAACCATGTAGCGACGGACGTGCTCGTCCTCCTCGCTGACACGGTGACATACTACCTCCGCCGTGTATGGAAGCCTCGGCACCGTCACTGGCCCACGTGACTGCCACCAAACAAGGATCGGGCCAACAACGGGCTGGCTCCTCACCAACCTACGCCCCCGGAAGTTAGCACCTCCCAATACCAGCCCGGCGGAGCCCAGTCCCGGACATGGCCCTGATCAAGCAGGCCTCCAACGCCGCGTCGACGACGAGGATGCGGGATAGGCATCGTCGACGTCGATGCGGGAACTACTTCTATATATAGTAAAATAAATTAGTTTTATTAATTAAATCAACTAGTTCAACAACTAAGCACTTACTATAAATAAATAAAGTAGTACTTACTAAAAATAAACTACTTCTATATATAGTAAAATAAAGTAGTTTTATTAATTAAATCAACTAGTTCAACTACTAAGCACTTACTATAAATAAATAAAGTAGTACTTACTAAAAATAAACTACTTCTATATATAGTAAAATAAAGTAGTTTATTAAATCAACTAGCTAGTTCAACTATATATTAAGCACTTACTATAAATAAATTACTTCTTATTTTCCTTTTTTCTCTATTCTAAATATGAACATATTCATAAATGACTTTGATCATGCACAATTTTTCTATACATTCACAATATGAACATATACATAAATTGACAAAGAAAATTCTATGAACAAAAAAATCATTAAAAGTCTATGAACAAAATTACAACAGAAAAAATTCATAAAAATTCTATGAACAGAAAAAATCATAAAAATTGACATATTCGATCTTTGCATATATATGAACATACAAACATGCATATTCAACAATAATATCACCAAAAAAAAATATTAACAGAAAAAATCTAACACAATATGAACAAATTACACAATATAATATGAAAAAAAAATCTAACAGACAAATCTATGAACTATACATCTAAATTACTACACATCTAACAAAAAAACTATGAACTACAAAAAAATCTAACAAAATCTAACTCAATTAACTACACATCTAAATTAACTACTACATCATATTAAATTAGCAAAAAAATTGCTCACGGGATGGCGACGGCGTGAGGGGCGCGGCGAGGGCGACAGGCAGGGGACGACGACGGCGACGGCGATGGTGCGTGAGGGGCGGCGCGACGACGGTCGACGGTAAGGGGCGGCGTGGGCGGGGCGACGGGTAGGGGCCGTCGGCTTGGGGCACGGGTCGCGGGCGAGGGCGGCGACAGCAGGCGGCACGGGACGGGCGGGCGACGACAATGACGGGCGAGGCGGAGACGGGCAGCCTGGCGGCGTCGGGGTGGGGAAGAAGAAACTGAACGAAATTTTGACGAGTGCTAGTTATATAGCCAGGGTATTGGTCCCGGTTCGTGGCACCAACCGGGACCAAAGGCTTCTTTTCAGCAGCCCAAAGGGCGGGAAGCAGAGGCCTTTGGTCCCGGTTGGTGGCACCAACCGGGACTAAAGGGGGGGCATTGGTACCGGTTTGTGCCACCAACCAGGACCAATGAACCCTTTTAGTCCCGGTTGGTGCCATAAACCGGGACTAAAGGCCTTGTGCTGCCCGCGTCGCGGCACGAAAGTTTAGTCCCACCTCGCTAGCTGAGGGAGCTCGAGAGTGGTTTATAAGCCCCATTCCCGCTGCCCTCTCGAGCTCCTCTTAGATACAGGCTTACGGGCCTAAACACACTATATGTGCCTGTGGGCCTATTGGGCCTACTTCGGGCCTGAATCCTGGCCCATTTGTTGGGTTTCTAGTCGTATTCAGGCCGTGGTGGCCCTTAGGTGGCACTTTTTTTTATTCTTTTTTCTTTTAGCTCAGAATAATTATAATCTTTCTGTTACTCCATTAGTTCCCAAATTTGAATAATTATAATCTTTATGCAACTAAAAATATATTTGGAGTGATTTTTTTTCCTGTTATTTAATATTACTGCGTTTTATCATTATATTGAAGAACAAATTTTGTTATTTTAGTTGCTATCAAAAAAAAATCTTTATGACAATTCTTTTTGCTACTAAAGTTTCTAACAAAAAATTCGTTATGATAATTATTTCTGCTTTTCATGTTTTGAACAGAAAATACTTTGATAATTTTAGTTTCGTAAATTTTATATAATTTTAGTTTAAAAAATACTAGAGGTTTATAAAAGCTTTTTAGTTGATTCCTTTTGCTATTAGAGTTTTATAAAAGCATTTACTTGTTTTTTTGAGCTATAAGACCTTGAAATTGAAAAGCATTTCAAACGAATTCTGAAAAGGTTGAAAGTTGGCATGGTATCATCATTTCAACCACATAGCATGTGCTAAAAAGTTGAGAGGGTTATGGGAAAAACTGGATACACTTCGTGTACAAAATGGACAATCTTTTTCGAAGTATCAGGGTTTCATACGGAAACTCATCTGTTACACAGGGATTTCATTTTTTAAACTTATTTGAACTCCTGACTTTTTGTGTGTTCAAAATGCACCATTCAAAGACACATCATCAATTTTCAACCATTTCTAACTTCATTTGTTATTTTTCATGCATTTACTGATTATTTTAAGCTATAAGACCCTGAAATTTAAAATCATATCAAATGAACTCTGAAAAAGTTGGAAGTTGGCATGATATCATCATTTCATGCACATAGCATGTGTAAGAAAGTTGAGAGGGTTACGGAAAAAACTGGATGCACTTCATGTACAAAATGGACAATCTCTTTAGAAGTATCAGGAATTCATACGGAAACTTGTCTGTTACAACAAGCATTTCAAATGAACTATGAAAAGGTTGAAAGTTGGCATGGTATACTCATAATAGTTGTGGAGAAAGTCTTCACTTTTTCTTTTCTTGTGTCCTTTCCTTATTGCGCCGTAACCATGGATAATCTTCATCATTTCTCAGGATGCTTGGGCCAGCCTTGACTTTGAAGGAAGGAATTTCATGAAACTTCTCATAATCTTTGGACATGTCTGTCTTGCCCTCCACTCCCACGATGTCCCTTTTTCCTGAAAGAACTATGTGGCGCTTTGGCTCATCGTATGATGTATTCGCTTCCTTATTTTTCCTTTTTCTCGGTTTGGTAGACATGTCCTTTACATAGATAACCTGTGCCACATCATTGGCTAGGACGAACGGTTCGTCAGTGTACCCAAGATTGTTTAAATCCATTCTTGTCATTCCCTACTGTGGGTCTACCTGTACCCCGCCTCCTGACAGATTGACCCAGTTGCATTTAAACAAAGGGACCTTAAAATCTATTCCGTAGTCAAGTTCCCATATGTCCACTATGTAACCATAATATGTGTCATTTCCCCTCTCGGTGGCTGCATCAAAGCGGACACTGCTGTTTTGGTTGGTGCTCTTTTGATCTTGGGCGATCGTGTAAAATGTATTCCCATTTATCTCGTATCCTTTCCAAATCATTACAGTCGAAGATGGTCCCCTAGACAACGAGTACAACTCCTCACAAACAGTGTTTTCACCTCTGAGACGTGTTTCCAACTAACTGCTGAAAGTCCTGATGTGTTCACATGTAATCCAGTCGTCGCACTGCTCCGGGTGTTTGGAGCGCAGACTGTTCTTGTGTTCATCGACATAAGGGGTCAACAAGGTAGAGTTCTGTAGAACTGCGTAGTGTGCTTGAGACCAAGAATATTCGTCCTTGCATATTATTGTCTCCCCTCCAAGCGTGCCTTTTCCAGTCAGTCTTCCCTCATACCGCGATTTAGGGAGACCTATCTTCTTAAGGCCAGGAATAAAGTCAACACAAAACCCAATGACATTCTCTGTTTGATGGCCCATGGAGATGCTTCCTTCTGGCCTAGCGCGGCTACGGACATATTTCTTTAGGACTCCCATGAACCTCTCAAAGGGGTACATATTGTGTAGAAATACGGGGCCCAGAATGACAATCTCGGCCAACTAGATGAACTAGGACGTGCGTCATGATATTGAAGAAGGATGGTGGGAACACCAGCTCGAAACTGACAAGACATTGCACCATATCGCTCCTTAGCCTTGGTATGATTTCTGGATCGATCACCTTCTGAGAGATTGCATTGAGGAATGTACATAGCTTCACAATGGCTAATCAGACGTTTTTCTATAGAAGCCCCCTCAATGCAACCGGAAGCAGTTGCGTCATAATCACGTGGCAGTCATGAGACTTTAAGTTCTGAAACTTTTTCTCTGCCATATTTATTATTCCCTTTATAGTCGACGAGAATCCAGTCGGGACCTTCATACTAAGCAGGCATTCAAAGAAGATTTCCTTCTCTTCTTTGGTAAGAGCGTAGCTGGCAGGACCTTCATACTGCTTTGGAGGCATGCCGTCTTTTTCGTGCAAATGTTGCATGTCCTCCCGTGCCTCAGTTGTATCTTTTGTCTTCCCATACACGCCCAAGAAGCCTAGCAGGTTCACGCAAAAGTTCTTCGTCACGTGCATCACGTTGATCGAAGAGCGGACCTCTAGGTCTTTCCAGTAGGGTAGGTCCCAGAATATAGATTTCTTCTTCCGCATGGGTGCGTGTCCCTCTGTGTCACTCGGAACAGCTAGTTCGCCGGGACCCTTTCCAAAGATTACGTGTAAATCATTGACCATAGCAAGTACGTAATCACCGGTAAACATGGCGGGCTTCTTCCGGTGATCTGCCTCGCCTTTGAAATGCTTGCCTTTCTTTCGACATTGATGGTTGGTCGAAAGAAATCGACGATGGCCCAGGTACACATTCTTCCTGCAGCTTCCCAGGAATATACTTTCGGTGTCAGCTAAACAGTGCGTGCATGCGTGGTATCCCTTGTTTGTCTGTCCTGAAAGGTTACTGAGAGCGGGCCAATCGTTGATGGTTACAAACAGCAACGCGTGCGTGCAGGTTAAATTCCTCCTGTTCGTGTTTCGCCCCACGCACGCATACACCGCTTCCATTCCACAGTTGTAAAAGTTCTTCAACTAATGGCCTTAGGTACACATCAATGTCGTTGCCGGGTTGCTTAGGGCCTTGGATGAGAACTGGCATCATAATGAACTTCCGCTTCATGCACATCCAAGGAGGACGGTTATACATACATAGAGTCACGGGCCAGGTGCTGTGATTGCTGCTCTGCTCCCCGAAAGGATTAATGCCATCTGCGCTTAAACCAAACCATACGTTCCTTGGGTCATGTGCAAACTCAGCCCAAGATTTCTCTCGATTTTTCTCCTTTGCAACCCGTCGTGGTGCTCTCAACTTCCCGTCTTTCTTACGGTCCTCACTGTGCCATCGCATCAACTTGGCATGCTCTTTGTTTCTGAACAGTCGTTTCAACCGTGGTATTATAGGAGCATACCACATCACCTTCGCAGGAATTCTCTTCCTGCGGGGCTCGCCGTCAACATCACCAGGGTCATCTCGTCTGATCTTATACCGCAATGCACCGCATATCGGGCATGCGTTCAAATCCTCGTACGCACCGCGGTAGAGGATGCAGTCATTAGGACATGCATGTATCTTCTGCGCCTCCAATCCTAGAGGGCATACGACCTTCTTTGCTGCGACGCATCTTTGTCGGGCAATTCATTATCCTTTGGAAGCTTGTTCTTCAATATTTTCAGTAGCTTCTCAAATCCTTTGTCAGGCACAGCATTCTCTGCCTTCCACTACAGCAATTCCAGTACGGTACCCAGCTTTGTGTTGCCATCTTCGCAATTGGGGTACAACTCTTTTTTATGATCCTCTAACATGCGGTCGAACTTCAGCTTCTCCTTTTGACTTTCGCATTGCGTCCTTGCATCGACAATGACCCGGCGGAGATCATCATCGGGCACATCGTCTGGTTCCTCTTGATCTTCAACAGCTTCCCCTGTTGCAGCATCATCGGGCACATCGCCTGGTTCCTCTTGATCTTCAGCAGCTCCCCCCGTTGCAGCATCACCGTATTCAGGGGGCACATAGTTGTCATCGTCCTCTTCTTCTTTGCCGTCTTCCATCATAACCCCTATTTCTCCGTGCCTCGTCCAAACATTATAGTGTGGCATGAAACCCTTGTAAAGCAGGTGGGTGTGAAGGATTTTTCGGTCAGGGTAAGACTTCGTATTCCCACATTTAGTGCATGGACAACACATAAAACCATTCTGCTTGTTTGCCTCAGTCACTTCGAGAAAATTATGCACGCCCTCAATATACTCGGAGGTGTGTCTGTCACCATACATCCATTCTGCTTGTTTGCTTGTGTGCATTATATATAATTATGTGTGTCAAAAGTAAAAAAATCATACAAATATCTATCTAAAGTAAGAAAATCAGACAAGTATCAGAAAGAAGATAAGAACAAGAGGCTCATCACGGTGGTGCCGGCGACAAGATCGGCGCGGCGATCAACGGCGGTGAAAACGGGGACGGGGCGTGACAGACTGCTAAATCTAGACAAATCTCAAAAAAATGGAGCTCCGAGGTCGAGCTTCGAGAGGAGAAAGCTTAACTAGTGTGGATCGGGCATTTCATCGAACACCTCATGTGCATAGGAGGTGAACTAGAGCACCCAAATGCCCTCTCGTCGCCGTATTCAAAAAACAGAACACTGGAGTGCTCTGCCGTGGCGGTGGGTATATATAGGCAAGTTATTTGTCCCGGTTCATGGCATGAACCGGGACTAAAGAACCACCTTCTGTCCCGGTTCAAGCCATGAACCGGGACCAATGGTTGTGGGCCAGGAGCGAGGACCATTGGTCCCGGTTCGTGGCTTGAACCGAGACAAATGGTTCCACATGAACCGGGACCAATGCCCGCGAGGCCCCGGTTGGCCCCCTGGGCTCACGAACCGGAACTAATATCCCCCATGGGTCCCGGTTCTTGAAGAACCGGGACTAATGGGCTGGCCAGGCCCGAACAGTAGCCCTGTTTTCTACTAGTGCGGTCATCAGTCCAAACATGACCTCTGGCGACAAGCCATAAGAAGAGTTTAATTTTCAACGGCGCACAAGACTTCCATATGCTGCAGGCTGTGTTGCACTTAATCGTAACACAAAAAAGTGCATTATAAACTGACCTGGCTGCGTATTTTCCTTTCGCATCCCATAACCAAGTCCACTTATCTTCTACTGTGGGAGAAAATTACATTACGGTTCAACAAACTTGGCGTGAGGGTACAATACATAATTCACAAAGTAATCAAAATGCTCAATCGGCTCCCAAACTTAGGTTTAGATTTTCTCCCACTGTAGAAGATAAGTGGCCGCATCCGACCCGCTGGAAGCTGCTGTGGCCTCAGGTTTAGATTTTCGATAATTTCATTGCTATGAATTTTCACAACCACGCATGGCACACTATCTAGTTTCACTAAGAAGCCACTGTCATCACTGTAGATTGATTCATCACTGTAGTCTAAGATCTGATTTTCATACTACGGGCAATCCAACGATACTGCTCCACTCAATGGACGTGATGGGTGGCGGTGCTCGATTGTCGTCCAAAAATTGTACGTGTAGCAAGATTCATCGGTTTATACATGGCCCCGCCGTAAATCGTGGACATGCATGAAGCGAATTTAAGCGAGCGTGTCGCAACAGATTCATGTACCCTAATTCCTTTTGAATCTTGAAGTCTTTCTGCGGCAACGATCTTAATAGCAGCCATCCATATGAGCAAGTAATCCGCTCTCGATGGTACTCAAACTTCAAAAACAAAATTTGTGTTGAGTTGAGTAATAATAGGAACATAAACTATTCTTTTTAGGGAAACACTTCCGCTCAACCGGCGGATAACTCGGCACGCATGGGCTGTCTTTGCACCTGTCCGATCGAGGTTCGATCGGACAACACACAACAAACTGTGGACTTAGCCGGTTTTGCAACATGGATGTTGTTGCGCTCACATGAAGCGCAACACGTCTTTTGTTGCGGTCCATGGTGTATAGACACAACCTTAGTGCAGACATGTATCCCACCAACCATACACACATCCACCAACACGTCTTCCTCCCGTACTTGAAACATCTTCCCCAACTCAAACCTGCTCCCACCATTGCATAGTATGGAAATCTGAGCTTCGACTATGGCTGCAATGGCCATGGAGGCCAAGCTCTGCCAGCCTTCCATGGCTCACGTGGCCACGGCCGCATACCCAGCGCCCCCACTCCATGCACCCACACACACTCTTGCCCGCTCTAGTCAGCGGCTCCCCGACTGCAGCGAAGAGGATATTTCCGCAAATGAAGCTCTGTTTGGTTTTGTTTCCGCAACACAGGCCATGTTTCAGAAAGAAAAGAAAAAAGTTTTTCAGCGATTGCAACAAGCCTCTTGTTGCAAAGGGCAACAATGAAGATTTCTATTTGTGCAACAGGGGCCTTGTTTCATTATGTTTCTTAAACGCATGACTTGTTTTAAACAAAACAAAAGGATTCGACAGGAACACAACAAGGCTCGTGTTGCAAAGAGGCGAGCGCAACACGAGCCTTGTTGCAAAGGCTGGTGCACGCTCATGAAGAGAAAATCAGACGCTTGCCGAGCTCGCCATCCAACAGTTACCGAGGTGACAGATGTTTTCTAAACATCACCCGACCGACGGGTAGCACTACCCTTATTTTTAGGCCAGCATACTAACTTATAGCGAGTGCGGCATGCCATGTTGCTGGCAATTTTGGGACTTGTTTTCGCTGTGTCGTCTTGTCCTGAATCTTCTCTAGACTAGATACCGATCACATCATGTGGTGTGTATCTATCTGTGCAGTCCGACTCTACCACGCAGACGGCAGACCTGCGGGAGCCGTGCAGGCAAAGGAGACACACACACCCCACCCACGGGCGTCAAACGATGTCGACGCGGACGGGGGCCGGCACCGGCAATGATGAGCGGGAAAAGAAGCGCGAGTGGTGCACCGGCTGTGCTGGTCCTCCACGTTCCCGGACGACCTCCTCATCGTCATCTACAGCATGGTCGCCTCCCCACGCGTCCGAGCATGCTTCGCCGCCGTCTACCGGTCGCGCCGCTCCCGTGGCTGCTGCTGTCGCCGATCGACGGCAACATGATAAGGCGGCTCCACTGCCTCGAGGACGGCACCGTCGTGGCCTTGCGGCCATTGAGCAAGCTCGCGGGGAGGCGGATCGTGGGCGGGCACGATGGCGGCTGGGTCGTCTCGCTCTCGTTCATGTCGGGCTCATCGGGATCACGAACATCTTCTCTGTTGCCCAGGCGATGCTTGCCAAGAAACAATCGACGATAGTTTGTCAGGGCAAGGGCCATGGCCGCAACGTCGTCGCCTTGAAAATTGTGTTCTTCAAGCCACCAACCTCAAACAGCTGTATCCTCGCCGCCTTGACCGTTAGTTGTGGGGTCGCGCTCTATAGACTCGGTTCCTAGGTGGACGGGACAAGGATGCCCTAGGCTAGAGCTTGCGCCTTGCAGACATCACCTTCAGCAATGGCGAGCTCTATGGCCTTGTTTGACACGAGAAAAATCTTATTAAAGCACTCCGGATGAAGGGAAGAGGGGGAGTTTGATTTCTCTCGCTCATGCGCCGGGGAAAAGAAAAGTGTGCGGGTGTGCCAGTGTACATAGTACACAAAAAAATGGTATGGAAAGCAAGTATTTCATTAATCTCATCGGATAAACAAAATTACAAGATCCCATAAAAAAAGAATGCGCTCCGTGGCCTACAAACACGGCCTGCCTGACTATGGCGATGTGCGGACTCCTGGTTCCTGGGGCCTCGGAAACCTCCCGGTTAATTACTCCCGCGGTTTGCTCTGCGAGATATCTCTGATTAAGCCGTGTGGTCGTCTTCGTCGTCTTCGCTTCGCGTTCTCCATGCATGATGATGATGGTGTGTGTGTGGTGTGGGCGGCGGCAAAGCCCGTGTCCTCGTCGGTACACGTGCCGCTCAAAACATGGCTTTGTGCTGGTCAAGTTCGCCCTCGCCGTCACGCCTCATCGGTCTTGACAGCGTTGATGTAGTCGGTGTTGAACTTGCATGGGTCCTGCTATGCTCGGACTTCTTGACGATGTAGCGGCTTCGTCGAGTATGCAAGGGGTTGCCTCGCGGGAGTAATCTTTTGTGGAGACCAGCGTCGGTGTAAAACCAACGCTCGCTCGTATCGGCAATGCCGGTGTGGTTGGCGCCTTGTCTCGGTTGGACACCGTGTTTACGGCGGTCCCCCAAGACAAGGGCACCGCCTCACGGGGCCATCGGGAGTTAGTGTTGGTGAAGTCAAGTCGCCTCCTCGGCATCACACCTCGTCTTCATGGGCTTCGTGTCGCAGATAGCACCATGTAGTGGTAAGGGTTGGTGAAGCCACGTCATTGCATAGCGCCATCTTCTTCGCATCGCGGGCTCCGTGTTGCAGGCAGCACCGAGGGCGTGTGTCATCTCCATGGCTCCGGGTCACGGGCTCCATCTTGACGAGGTAGACATTGGTGGTTTCCTCCTCGCGAGCTCCACGCCATGATCCTCCGCAGTACTGGGTTGATGTTGGTGATGGGCGTCGTCTTGGCGAGCTCCGCGCCGCCATCCACCGTGGAATGGCAGCAGCATCCTTGCGAGCTCCACGCCTCCGTCCTCCATGGAACCGGCTTGGTGATATTAGCGTTGGTGTCGTCTTGGCGAGCTCTGCACCGCTATCCACCGCGGCACGGCGGCACCATCGTTGTGAGCCTCCACACCTTTGTCCTCCATGGCACCGGCTTGATGAAGAAGAAGACGGGCGTCGTCCTAGGGAGCTCCATCTCGCCTTCCTCCATGGCACACGGCAGAATCCTGCGAGCTGCATGCCTCCGGGCTCCAGCTTGACGAAGTAGACATCGGCGGCATCCCCAACAGGCGCCACGCCTCCGTCCTCTAGCTCCAGCATGATGAAGTGGATGGCGGGCGTCCTTCTTGCGAGCTCCCCGTCACGATCCTTGCGACACTGGGTTGATGATGTTGACATTGGCGTCATCTTGGCGAACCCCATGGCACCATCCATCATGACACGGCGGCGGCATCCTCCCGAGCATCCACGCCTTCGTCCTCCATGGCGCCGGCATGATGAAGTTGACACTGGCGTCGTCTTGGCAAACTCCACGCCGCGATCTATTGCGGCACGGCAGCGGCGTCCTTGCGAGCTCCACGCCACCGTCCTCCATGGCACCGGCCTGGTGATGTTGGTGTTGGTGTCATCTTGGCGAGCTCCGCGCAGCTATCCACCGCGGCACAGCAGCGACATCGTTGCGAGCCCCCACGCCTTTGTCCTCCATGGCGCCGGCTGGATGAAGAAGACGATGGACGTCTTCCTAGCGAGCTCTGTCTCGCCATCCTCCATGGCACACGACGGCCGGCATCCCTGCGAGCTCCACGCCTCCGGGCTCCATCTTAACGAAGTAGACGTCGGCGACATCCCCAACGGGATCAACACCTCCGTCCTCTAACTCCAGCATGACGAAGTAGATGGCGGGTGTTCTCCTTGCGAGCTCCCCGTCATGATCCTTGCAGCACCGGGTTGATGATGTTGACATTGGCGTCGTCTTGGTGAACTCCGTGGCGCCATGCCCGCGGAACGCGGCGGCATCCTCCGAGCTCCGCGCCTCCGTCCTCCATGGCGCTTGCTTGATGAAGAAGACGATGGGCGTCGTCCTAACGAGCTCCATCCATCCACTATGGCACGGCGGCAGCATCCTCGCAAGCCTCCACGCCTCTGGGCTCCATCTTGACGAAGCAGACTTCAACGATGTCCCCAACGAGCGCCACTCCTATGTCCTCCTTGCGAACTCCACACCGCAATCCTCCACGACACTGGGTTGATGATGTTGGCGATGGGCCAGACAGTGTTGATGCAGTCTTCTTGTCCTGCATCGTCCGCCGTCTTCATTGCATCTGGTACGAGAAAGAGTGCCGCTTCGTCCGCGGCCACCACCGCCGGGCACGTCGTCCGCCGCCTCGACAGCACCTGGTACGAGAAGAGCGCCTCTTCTTCCGCGGCCACCTCCGCTGGGCGTGTTGTCCGCCGCCTCGACAACACCTGTATGAGAAGAGCGCCTCTTCGTCCGCGGCCACCTCTGTTGGACGTGTCGTTCACCTCCTCAAATCTGAGAAGAGTGCTCCATCGTCCTCGGCCACCTCTGCTAGGCGCGTCGTGCGGAGGTCATTCTGCAAAATAGATGATAACACATAGAAAAAGAAAGATTATTGCCCTGCCGGAGGTTCTCCCACGGGCACATTCATCTGCTTGTCGATGCTCTGCTTCCATGTGAGGATGTCGTCACTGCGTCCCCTTGGCGTACGCGCCGTCGCATGGGCGCGCCCTCCGATCTCCTCGACATTGTGGCCAGGGGCGCGTCTCCTCGTCTTCTCTGCGCGTGCGGGAGCCTGCGGATGTGTGCTTGTTGCTGGCTCTCGTGGATGTGTTCTCGCCTCGCCGCAAGACGGTAGTGATGCATACGTACATCATGACCTCAACATGTTCTTTGGCCATCCTGCAATAACACATAGAGAAACAACAAGATTATTGCACCGCCGGAAGTCCTCCCACGGGCACTTTTATCTGCTCGTCGCTGCTTTGCTTCCGTGTGAGGATGTCGTCGCCGCATGCCTGCATCCCCTTGGCGCATGCGCCGCTGCATGGGCGCGCTCTCCGATCTTCTCAACGCTGCCGCCAGGGGCGCGTCTCCTCGTCTTCTCTGCGCGTGCGGGAGCCTGCGGATGTGTGCTTGTTGCTGGCTCTCGTGGATGTGTTCTCGCCTCGCCGCAAGACGGTAGTGATGCATACGTACATCATGAACTCAACATGTCCTTTGGCCATCCTGCAATAACACATAGAGAAACAACAAGATTATTGCACCGCCGGAAGTCCTCCCGCGGGCACTTTCATCTGCTCGTCGCTGCTTTGCTTCCGTGTGAGGATGTCGTCGCCGCATGCCTGCATCCCTTTGGCGCATGCGCCGCTGCATGGGCGCGCTCTCCGATCTTCTCAACGCTGCCGCCAGGGGCGCGTCTCCTCTCGACGCTGCCGCCAGGGGCGCGTCTCCTCGTCTTCTCTGTGTGCAGGAGCCTACGGGAGGTGCTTTTGCCTCGCCGGCTGCCTCTTCTTGCGTGGGTTGCCTGCTTGGATTGTTGTAATACCTGTAATATGAAAGATAAGAAGTACAATAAATTAGTGGGGCTTGCTCTGCTCCCTATTCTCCGTCCCGCCAGGCGTCGCTTTGCTTACTGACAGCTGGACTCCAGTCGAAGGCAATCCATTGCAGGCGCGCTCATCGCTGCCATCGAGTGTGTGCTCCGCGCCATCCCTGCCGTCATCGCCGCATCTTTGCTGGCTTGCGTGCCACCGCTGCCTCAGGCGCGTCCGCTCCGTGGCTTCTCTTCTCCTGATGCTTCTTGACTCTGCCCCTTTCAGGTCGTGACCTCGTGCCTTTATATAGGTGGTTGGCTGATGCATACAAGGCAACATGTATAAAAATCTCGGAGGCAATCTCAACAGCTGTACGTGGGTTTGCTCGGCAAGTTGGCATCTTTTAATTTCATTTTGTGGTCACCTTTCCTTTGGATACAAGCCGTGTCGTGCAAGAGGACGCTAGCTTCTTGCTCCTTCCAGGTATATGCATGGAAACCAAATCCATCGGAAGCGAGCAATCGTGCCAGCCGCCCTATACGCACGCACCGTAACGCAGCTGACCTTGTATGTGCCAGGTACCAACATATAGCCAACTGATGCGGGTATTCGGAACGTATGAAATTGGGCTTGCCGGTATACAAATACGTAAGTACATATCTATATAAGCTAGCACCGCGTATGTGGCTGACTATGTGCATGCACACATATTAGGTGCACCATAACTTATGCATGTGCATGTGCATGTGCAAGTACGTGGGCAACTTGCCATGCCAATTTTTTTTGTCTTTGTATTTTAACTTCCCTTTGCATAGATATAGCCTGCAAAAAAAAAAGGTAAAAAGAATGTTTTATGCAATAATGCACAAAATCTCGTCGAACAGGCCTACGCTATGAAGGGACACTTGTCAAGTTTGACATTGGCGCACATGAGGACGGTGCGCTAATGATCATTGCAGAACAACGGCTAAGCCATGCAAAGGATCGACCGCACCAGTCTTCCAATTACATCTTCGATCTACAGGGCAATCTTGCGATGGCATCCATTCACTCGTGGTTGCCAAACCTTGAGCCTTTCTTCAAGGTGTTCAAGCTCATTTACATATGTACCGGTGAATCGGATGCACATTACAAGCACAAGTGGACGGAGGTGACAAGCTTGGGTGAGCATGCCTTGTTTTTAGGGAAGAGATTCTCTAAGGTGGTTCACGTGCCGGCAAACACGCACGAAGGGGTGGAGAGAAACTGCATCTACTACTCACGCCGTTGTCCTTTAGGTCCAAAGGATGTTGTCCCTTGTGACAAGGCATTTTTGTCAATCCCAAATGACATCGCTGACCAGACATATTACAAGGAAGATAACATGAAGAAAGACACCGCCGAGGGTGACTTAAAGAGGATCAGATCGGTAGGATACTTCAAAGGGGGGGTAAAGAAAGCTGGACGCAGAAGAAAGAAGAACGACTATTGAATCAATAATCTAATGGCGCAAAAAATCGACTTACCCAAAATAAATTTGAAGTGACTTACATATGCTGGCCTTTTTTTCCCACTATTGTACCCCGTGTTGTGTCTCACATTCAAAATGGAGTAGACAGAATTACATTACGGTTCAACAAACTTGGCGCGAGGGTACAATGTATCCACAAAGTAATCAAAATGTTCAGTACGCTCCCCAAACTTAGGCTTTCAGGTTTAGATTTGGTCTAGGTAACCCCAGAGGGGCTGAATCCGACACGCGGTAGTGCGGTTTCTACCTGGGATCGTCTCGGGATGGGTCCTTTCCACTCGGTGGAGGAGATCCTTTCCTCACCCCCGCCGGCCGAAGGATGGGCTCTTTGTGCTTCTCTGGCAGATCCGGAAAGCAAAAAACAACGTCTTGCCTTCAACAACATTGGCTGCAACGCTTGTGACATTCTCGCGAGGGCGGCCGACGGCCTTCTGATTTGGAGCAGGCGCTACGACGCTCTGTCTCGGGATCCACTTTTCTCCATCGTCCGTCTCTTCGTTCTCTCGGTGTCCTAGCCTGTTAACGGATTCGTTTCTGGACTTGTTTTTTTTTTCTTTC
This sequence comes from Aegilops bicornis, assembly GCA_021605145.1. Lineage (NCBI taxonomy): Eukaryota > Viridiplantae > Streptophyta > Magnoliopsida > Poales > Poaceae > Aegilops > Aegilops bicornis. Next base: position 783,272,611 of record CM038673.1, read on the forward strand.
CGCTTCTTATCGTGTTGTTTCTTTTATCTTTTCCATGAAAAACACGGTATGACTGCCAAGTCTCTCGAGTAATATAACAACCAGCGGGCCAGAATGCCCCTCGCCATTCTGAAAAAAAAAGCTCTGCAAGCTTAGACATGCAAACTAATAGAAAACATATATCATACCGATTAGTGTGTTCATATTTATTTTGGTTATTTTCTAGACTTGAAAAAATATATCTCCTTTTTCAAAATTTTAGGCTGGGTTTTGTCAATTTTGCGAAAAGCACATCTAGATATGCCATAAGTATTGCACATCTAAGTTTCATGCCGTTGAATTTACGCGGAGATTCGTGTGGGTAATTCTTTTTATGCTTGATTGAATAACTTAGATGTGCAATGATTAGGGAAAACACTATGACTCAGCCTGCGGATCACACACAGTGCGTCCTCCGCCTCCTACATCTAACATGTGTCCTTATGTACTCTCCGCCTCACACTCGCAACCATGGCTCTGCTGCTCGAGGGTGCACGCCCGAGCTCCGCTCCGGCTACCATCAGCCTAGTAGCGCCGCTCCAGATTCCCTCTCGCCATTCGTCATCGCTCCGACCATCCACGATGCTATTTTATTCTTTTCGCAACAAAGGCTTTATTCCAAAAGTTGTCCCCCAGCATCATCTCTGTTGCATAAATTTCTTGATCCGCGCAGCAGACGACATCATCTTTGAAGTGAAAAAAAAAATTTGTAACATTATTCATGTTACAAAAGTCCTCCCGCAACATTATCTATGTTGCAAAAAAGTGAAGACGAAAAAAAAATATTCTGCAACACCACCACTATTGCAAAAGTCCTTGTCTAACATCATCTATGTTGCAAAAAAAGTTGAAGAAAAGAAAATTAGGGCGAAAGTAACGCTTCGATGGTTTTGCAACAAAGCAATTGTTACAGAGCGAGTTGTGCAACATCTACCTTGTTGCAATTTCAGACTCACCTCATTTGGAGATCAGGCGGCTATTTGTGGAGACCAACTAGTTAACGATCGCTCCTTCGGGAGCTTCCCAACGATAACTTGGGGGTTGGTTGAGAGCATGCCACTTGGCGCACTCTCAGCCACCGCCATGTGTCACGCTGCGGGCATTTCCTCCAGATTTTTTATTTTATTTTTTCGCACGTGTTTTCGGCTTTTTGGACGGGCTTTTTTCCGTCCTTTTAGCTTTATGGTTTCCCTCTTGTCTTTCTTTTCTTTTGGACAAAATTTTATTTCTTGTGTGTAAGACACGTTTTTTTGCTTTCAATTTGGTTTTTTCGTTAAGTTTTTTTAAATGTTCATCAAAATCTATCAACATGGGATCTAGTTTTGAAGATCTCGACGTGAAGAATCCAATGGTGAAAACGGTTCAAAATTTGGATGCACGGTTTAAGAAATAAAACATTTGAATAAACGGATTACGAAAAAAAAGAAAACTACCAGATTGCGGGAATTATCTTTGGAAGGAGTACTCCTCAATTAGTGATTTTGCTATTTGTACCTTAATCCAACGACACGGATGGCGGCGTGTCTTTTAAATAGATCCGCCGACCGACGCGTAGCGCTGCACAATAACTAGGGCACATCTAAGGCCTCATGGTTTGGAGGATTTTCATAGTAAAGACATAGAATAATGTTTGCGAAGGAATTTTTTCTATAAATGCATTCGGTTTGCAGGAAAAGCGTACATGAATTTCATAAAAATACTATTCATTTTTTGTATTTTTAGAGGAAACTACACATTCACTCAAAACTCATTTTGCGCGTACGAACAAGATAAGTCAATTCTTTAGGATGATAAGTGTCATTAAATCAAATTTTTATACTTGCGAACCAACCTGTGGTTGGATGGTTAGAGGGACATTGGTATTCCCAGCCCATCAGTGTTCAAGTCCTGATGCTTATTCCTGGATTTACTTCAGGATTTTCGGCGATGCGCTTTCGGTGAGAGATGACATGCCGACTCAGTCCCTTGGAGGTGCTCAAAGAGGTATGGTGTGTGTGTGTGTATTCATTGTGGTGAGTGTATACGCGTATGTATGAGGGCTTGCGTTTGTGCTGATGTTCAAAAAAAAATTTCAAATTTCCTAATGCCTACGTTTTGGTTTTCTGCAAAGCGAATGAGCCCTAGATGTGCCCTAGACATTTCCAATTGTTTTTTGAGTAACTGCACTTTTTTTTACTACTTTAGCAGCAAGGGCTGTTCGAAATGCAAAATAATCCTATACGACCGCGACCCGGCCGCATGGGGAGGCTGGCAGGTGGGCTACCCTCACGAGGTGCTCTCTCACAAGCGGGTCGTACAGGATTCGGCTGTGCAAAGATCGCACTTAATTAGCTCGGCCCGTGTCCGTGTCTCTGTGCCACGGCGAAACAGCCAACGTTAACGCCGCCACCTCAAACGGCGCGCAGATCCGGCCGGGCCGGCGGAGCGCTGCTCGCGACGTGCCCGTGTGGCGGGTTATTAACAGGATGGGAGGACTTGTGGTTATGACAAATGGATCGACAAACCATGACAGGGAAGGGAGAGAAGTGTAATTGCTAATCTTGCTAGCAAGAAAGAGGTTCTGGAGAAGAAGCTGAAGGAGAAAGATGGTGACATAGAAGCTGTGAAGGAGAAGCAGAGAATGGACAAGAGAATGATTTCAATGGAGATCGGTTGCTATCCAGAGATAGGATGATAATGTTTTGCTATATTAATGTATTTTGGTTTAGTCGCAATCATGTTTGGAATGGCTGGCAGGTCATGATGCATTTTGTTTTAATGTATTTTGGTTTAGTTGAGACAAAATTAGTATTTTGATGAACTCAATGAGATGTACTACTGAAATGCTTGGTCTATGTATTGAAAGAAAATGACAATTCAAGATGTTTTGTTTCCTGTACTGCAGTTTCAGATTAATGTCAATTTCATGTACAACAATCTCCTGTACCGAATCAATCTCATGTACCGAATCGAAATTATTGTTTCATGTACCTGTACATCAAACATGATTTGAATCGAATGATTCATGTACTATAGTAGTACATCATAGCTAAATTTTGACAGCACCACTTGATATTCAGTGCCAAATTTTGACAACAATTGTGTCAACATCATAGCTAAAATTTGACAGCAATACAATGATATTCGGTGCAAAAATTTTAAATTTTGATAGCAAGAAAGTGATATTCAGTGCCAAATTTTGACAACATTTTGTGGTCATCACAACTAAATTTTGACAGCAAGACAGTGATATTCAGTACCAAATTATTGATGGCAACACTATAAATAGGTCTAGTACATAACATGACAGCCAAATACTTAAGTTCATGGTACATAACATCAGTACATCACATCCAAATGTTCATTACATTAATAAGAACAAGTCTGGTAATCAAAATAGGCCTCTAAGCAAAAGATCAAGTTCATTGATGAACATAGGTGCATTTTCATCAAGTTCAGACATGAACTTGTGTATTTCTTTTCCCATCTACATGGAGAGGAAGTCATCAGTCCACTCATCCCCCTGTGGTGCATTTTGTGTGACTGGCTCCTCCTCTGCTCCCACATGTGAGTTATCTGCATCTGCTCCAAACATCAAGTTCCATGGTCCAGCCCCTGTCGTTCCTCCATTTGCACCTACTCTTCCAGCACCTCCTCTTGCACCTCCTGTAGCATTGCCTCTCCCAGCTCCTCTTCCACCTCCTGTAGCATTGCCTCTCCCATTTCCTCTTCCACCTCTTCCTGTAACTTGCCTCTTCCTTCCTCTTGCATTTTGATTTACTTGGTGGCTTGATTTTTGACGCGTCAACGGCGGGCTTACGCCTGCCTGAACCTTTATTGCCAACCGTCAGGGTGTTACATATCTCAGAGAGTACATGGGGATTCGAGGAGGGAAAGACAAAATTACATGAAGCGAGAGGCTATAATCTCCCGGTTAGGTGAAACAACATGGAGCCCCAGTCCCGGAGCCTAATTTGCTTTTGAACATTATTACAGCGGTAGGACCAAAGTTTAAGATCATATGCAGCGGAGCGTGCAACATCATGAAGCCCAAGTTGAATGTTTCGAAAAACCTTGGCGTTCCTTCTCTTCCAGATATTCCAAACGGCCAGAAGAACTGTTGATTGGTTTTGTTGTGCCATTCACCCTCCCATGCTTGAAGCAGCCCCTGTGGAGCTGTGCAGAGGCTGTCAAGCTCCTCCCAAAGAGGAGCGAGATGCTGGCACCTAAAAAGTAGATGGTTGATGGATTCGTCGTGGTCGCAGAAGGGGCATGCGGCTGAAGTGGCAATGCCCCGTCTAAAGCGTCGCTCATTCGTGAAGAGGCGGTCCTTGCGAGCAAGCCAGAGGAATAGCCGGCATTTATTTGGGGCGTAGTTTCGCCAGATGGCCGGGGCGAGCGTGTCTGTGGGTTTTGCCCTCCAAACCGCGTGGTAGGCAAGTTTAGCGGTGAAAGGTTTCCCAGCATCCCTTGTAGTTCTCCTGTCAGCTACCTGCAAATTCAAGTTTACCGTTGCCAAAATAGTGCGTAGTTCAAGCAGTTCGCAATCGGCTGCGTGAGACAGCCTAGGGGTTAGGTCCAAGGTTAGGTTGTCCGAGGCCAAAGCGCGTGCCACTGAAGTGTGAACTCGGTTGGAGTGAGAAAACAGGGCCGGAAATTGTTGGGCTAGAGTTTGGGAGGAGTGAGGGAGCCAAAGGTCAAGCCAGAAGGAGGTAGTGACTCCATTACCGATGCTGACCCTGGTAGAGTCCCGGAATAGGGCGAGGCCTTTCATGATGTCCTTCCAAATCGGGGTGTGCTGGTTGTCTGACATGCCCAGATCGTTAGTGGTCGACCAACCATATTTGGAGATCATGTATCTGGTCTCTCCCAAGACCTGCTCGTCGTGCAGCTTGGAGATGTGTTTAAGTAACAGACAGAGGTTCATGTGTGGGAGAGAAAGAAAACCAAGGCCCCCATTAGTGAATAGTGCACAAATGAGGTCCCAAGCGATCTTGCAGTTGCCGCCCGAAGTTTTTTCCTGGCCGGACCAAAAGAAGGCCCTACAACGTTTCTCGATTTCCTGAATAGTTCCAGCCGGAAGAAGAAGAACACTCATGGCATAGATTGGCAGGGCGCGTAAGACAGAGCGGACCAGGATAGCCCTTCGGGCCAAGGAGAGCAAAAGGCCCCTCCAAGCGGCAAGACGGCGATCGATCTTGTCAATGATGAAGAAGAAGTCGGCTAGGTTTAGTTTGTGAGGGGATAAAGGCAAGCCCAAGTAGGATTGGGGGAAGGTGGCAACTGGGCAGCCCAGGATTGCGGCAAGGCTAGTCGAGAGGTCAGGGTCGACGTGGATCGGGGCAAAGGTGCTTTTGTGGAAATTGATTTTGAGCCCAGTAGCCTCAGAAAATTGGAGCATGATATTTTTGAGAGTCCGTAGTTGATCGGCGTCGGGGGGAGGACGATTAGCGTGTCATCTGCATATTGAAGCACGGTGCAAGGCATATCATGAGCAATCGGGTGAGTCAGGAGGCCACAGTCTGAGGCCTGAATAATGAGTCGTTTTAAGACATCCGGCTTGATTGAGGAACATCTTCAGGAATATCTTCAGTAACGCCCCTCCTTCTGACCCTGCCACTTGACATAGCTGTTGTCATGTGTCTCTTTTGTCTTCTCATCTGTTATCTCCTTCGTGCAAAGGAAAAAATTGGTACCAGGATTGCTTTTCCTTAATTCCTCTCCATAATCCTATAACTTCTTGTATTGATCATCATCATCCCCCCTTATCTCCTTCACTGATGCCCTTCTAGATCTTCCAAGTTTGCTCTTGGTTGGTATGAGGTTGAACTCTGTCTGAACCTTCTCTGCATATTTCTTTAAGGGCATCTTCTCATTGTCTCTGAACTCATTTTTGAATTTTCTGGTTAGAAAAGGAGCTGTCAACCCTTTAAGATTCCATGACTTACTGCAAGTGTGCTCATCAAAGTACTTTTTTATGACAAAACTAGCAGTTCTGTTGTCCTTGCTTGCTTGAAGATACCATGGGCAATCACCAGAGCATTGAGCTACAACTCTAGTAGAAGTGTTCCTTGTTTTCTTCACTTGAACCCTGTTCCTGATGCTATATGATGTTATAGCGTGTCTAAGCTCCTGCACATTACCAAACACCATGCCAAGTCTAAAAATAGGGGTATTCAAATCTGTTTCTACATTAAATGCCTTGAAGTTGTACTTCAGCTTGTCCCTCTGTTCTTTGGACAAGTCTAGGTGGGAATCATCTAGAGCATCCTCAGCTAGCTCCGCTTCATAGTCACATGATGTATCCTTCTCTCTGTGATCATCCACTTCTTTATCTATGTTTGTCTCGAACAAATCATCGTCCCCATCCTCTATATCAAAGTCACTATCATAGAAATCCTCATCAGTCTCTGAATCTGCTGTTGCTGCATCTACTCCACCTTCCTCCTCTATTTCTTCATCACCACAACCTGATGATGATCCTTCCCCAAATAACCTCCTTCCCCTCCTATCATTTGGCACACTTCTTTCCTCATCCTGGATATTTTTATCATTTAGCATAATGTCATCTCTCATAACTCTGTTAAGTGTCTCTCCATGGTCTACAATCAGCAACAAATTCTTGTGCTCTGTAGTTGCTGCTATCATTGCAAGGATGTCGGCATCACACTTTATCTCTCTTAGTCCATCACCCAATGTCTTTCCCGGCTGACACCAAAACACATCAAGCTTTACACTCTTTCTGTCATACCCTAGCTGCTGCAGAAAATCATCAATCCATAAAATGGACCAAGTATCACTGTCACAGTTGTCAAAGCAGTCAACTTCATAATCCTTGTATGTGTTGTTGCTGTCAGTTCCACAAAAGAAGCCTCTGTGGTGAATCTGAACTGAGAAAAGACCATCAAAAGCACCTGCAATGCAAATAAGAAGTAATTAGTTCACTCTTACTTCAGCTTACAACACACAATTTAGTAAACAAAACAAAATTCAGTTAAATCTGAATGATGTTAACTTTAGTTAATAATTGATTTAGCATCAGTAAATATGGATAAATAAGTGGTAAGAACATTATCTTAACAGCATAGAATTCACTTCATAAAACACTTGCAGTAAACAACCCAAAATTGATAAAAACAAACAAATTATTGGCAGAGAGTCTCCCGCTGTGTTGGTACGATAGACTCACACACGCACACAGGTTGCCCGGTGGAATTTCTGGAAGAAACAAGGAAGATCTAGCAGAGTAAGAACAGAGCACACATACACTTCGCTTGTTTCTTACAAAATTGTCCAGGCAACAAATGCCCTTCGCTTGCTGGCTGCTTACAGAAACTCACCCAACAAGTACTGACTAGCTTACACTATGCACGCATACACATGGTCACTGATCAAAATTGAGTGTGTACCTACTAGTCAAAATTCAGTTAAGCAAGTGTCAAAAAATTCAGTTAAGCGTCCAACATTCAGTTAAGCATCTGTCAAAAAGTTCAGGAATGCTACTGTCATCAAGTTCAGTAATGCTACTGTTAAATTTTCAGTATACCTACTTCCTATTTCTAATAAAATCAAATCGACTATCCTTTATGTCATCAAATCTGCATCTTTTGTCCATCACAAATACCAAAAAAGAGGTGCCTTTGTAACCCATGCATTACCTAAGAACAGACATCAGTTTCAAATCCTAAAGTGTCATTGCGCATTAGGGGAATAACCTAAACACAACTAAGAGTCATCACAGCAGCACCATGACATACAGATCCTAGTTCCTGTCGCGCCACACATACATCTAAAACCCTACAGAAACCAGGAGACAGAGGGGCAGAGGAGACGACGCAATTCTCACCATATGGAGGAGCTGCATCGCCCGGAGCTCGCCGACGAGGCGCCGCCATTCGCGCCCGCGACGATCAATGGTGCCGTCACGATCCACCCAGGCGGCGGCACCGAACGATCGAACTAGGGCAGAGACGAAGAGAAGAGCCTGACTACAGGCGGGATGTTAGGATATGGGCGGGCTGCTGTGTCCCACCGGCTCAGGGGCTTATGTGCGAACAATAAACAGAACGAAGGGGTTTTTCGTAATATTTCACCCAGCCACACGCCTCTGTGCGTGATGGCACTCGCTGACATTGGGTCCCGCAGCCACGCTGGCATCTAGTCAGCAGCGCGGACGTATGAAAACGTGATTCGAACCGTATTTGCACGAGAAAGCCAAGTTTTTGCACCAAATCGGTGTATTCTTCAAGTTCGTGCACCAAACTGAACATTGGTGGCAAGTTTAGGCATCATTGGTGTAATTACCTCGAGTATAAAAGAATACGTACTTGGAGCAGATTATTCATCTAGAAAAAAGAACGTACTTGCGGCAGATCTTCTTGTTTGTGTGGTGGTTTTCTGCGAGGTCTCTGAGGCTGTCGTCCCTGCTGCACCAACCACCCCTGCGGCCCCGAAACCCCCCGGGCAGCTGAAACTGCAAGTGGAGAGTGGAGTCCTTGTGGACGTCGTACTCGGCTAGGCTGCGGTCGTCCTCCATGTTAAGAACGTATAGGCTGTACAGATAAGATTCTGGTAGTTAGCTATACGTGTAAAACAAGTTGTAGTATGTTGAGATTCTGTAAGTTGTTAGCCTCAGATTATGGACGCAACAACCATTTCCCTGATGGCTATATAAGCACCACGGCCGGCACCCTTGGGTTGCATCGAGCCAAACCCCAAACCTCTCGCACTTTTCACATGGTATAAGAGCCTAGTCGATCTCAGCCATGACTTCCGCTTCAACCGCCTCCATGACGTCGCCTTCCCTTTCATCCACCACCCTCGCCCTCGGGCAGCATCAGTCCGGCACGTCCGGCACCGCCGTCTCCATGTTCGCTGGCTCCACCTCGTCGGGACTCTTCGCTGTCCCGCCGATGGCTCAGTTGGTCACCGTCAAGCTCAGCCGTGACAACTATCTCCTCTGGAAGGCCCAAGTTATACCCATCCTTCGCGGCCAGCAAATCCTTGGCTATGTCGATGGATCGCACCCTGCACCGGCGACGCTCGTCCCGGAAACGGAGGCGGCCGGCGCGCGGCTGGTGGCCAACCCTGCGTACCTCCCATGGTACACCCAGGATCAGCTGATCCTCTCTGCGCTCCTCTCCATGTTGTCGCCCGAGGTACTGTCACGCACCCTCGGGCTGACCTCCTCCGCCGCTGTCTGGACTGCGGTCGAGAGGATGTTTGCGTCCCGCTCACGTACCCATGTGATGCACATCAGGAGGCAACTTGCACTCATCCAGAAGAAGGACATGAGCATGGCCGATTACTACGGCCGTGTGAAGTCTCTCGGCGACCAGCTGGCGGCCGCCGGAAAGCCACTTGCCGATGAGGAACTGATGACTTATCTCCTGACTGGCCTCGATCAGTCGTATGAAGCCTTCACCACCTCCATCAATCTGAGCGGAGAGATGCCACTTGACGAGCTCTACTCCCACATGCTCGATTATGAAGCAATCCGAGAGGCGTCCAGCACAAGCTATCACATCACTGCAAACGCCGCTGCACGCGGCAATGGTGGATCAAACCGTGGCAGAGGCCGCAATAGCGGTGGCCGCGGTGGCTATCCAAACCAGGGGGGGCGAGGCGGTGCCCCCCAGTTCGGCGCCCAGGGAGGCAACCCAGGAGGAAACGGCGGAGGCGGCGGCCACAGGATCGGACAACCCAACGCCGGTGGCTCCAAGCCGGTGTGTCAGATCTGTGGTAAGATTGGACGTGTAGCATACAAGTGTTACAATAGGTACAATGCAGAGTACCAAGGGGCAGATCCTCGCCAAGAACAGCCGCGCTTCGCCAACCATGCCAACACCGGCCATCAAGCCTTCGATCCTGCGTGGTACCTGGACTCAGGGGCTACCGATCACATCACTGGTGATTTAGAAAAGCTTAACATCCGGGATGCCTACAACGGCAAGGATCAGGTTCACGGGCCTAATGGATCTGGTATGGAAATCTCTCATATTGGTGATTCTCGCATTATTATGTCGCATAATCAATCCTTAATCCTAAAAGATGTTCTTCTTGTACCAAAAGCACAAACTAACCTCCTATCTGCCCATCGTCTTACTAATGACAACAACGTATCCATTGAACTTTTTCCTGATTGTTTTGTTGTCAAGGACCTGGCCACGAGGAGGGTGCTGGCCTACGGGGCGGCCAGTGAAGACGGTCTCTACCCAGTTTATGGCAGGCGTTCGAATCAACATAGAGCAGCCCTGTCCATCTCCAACAAGCCAAGTCACTCCCGATGGCACCGACGATTGGGTCACCCGTCGTCTGTCATAGTCGATCATGTTCTTAGTCGTTTCAGTCTTCCTTATGGATATAATCCTAATAAAGCATCGGTGTGCGATGCGTGTCAACAAGGGAAAAGCCATCAGCTACCCTTCCCTCGTTCGAATAGAGCGTCCACTGTTCCTTTAGAACTTGTTTTTTCCGATGTTTGGGGACATGCTTGTCTCTCATCAGGAGGTTTTAAGTATTACGTGAGTTTTGTTGATGATTTTAGCAAATTCACTTGGCTGTTTTGTCTTCGTAATAAAAAGGATGTTGAACAAGTTTTTCTTCAGTGGCAAGCTCATGTTGAACGATTACTGAATCGCAAAGTATTGCAACTTCAGTCAGACTGGGGTGGCGAGTACCAAAAGATTCATCCCTTCTTCCAAAAAATTGGCATTGCACACCACGTTTCCTGCCCACACACTCACCAGCAAAACGGATCCGCCGAGAGGAAACATCGTCACATAGTCGAAACAGGCCTCACGCTATTAGCTCAAGCCTCCATGCCAATCAGATTTTGGGACGAGGCGTTCAAAACTGCTTGCTTCCTCATCAATCGTATCCCAGTAAAACTATTCATATGGAAACACCTCTTGAACGCCTCTTTCACGAAAAACCTGATTATTCTTTCCTGAAAGTGTTTGGTAGTGCATGTTGGCCCTGCCTTAGGCCATATAATAACCGAAAACTTCAGTTTCGATCAAAACTGTGTGTATTCTTGGGCTATAGTTCTTTACACAAAGGCTGCAAGTGTCTTCATATTTCTTCCGGTAGAGTATATATCTCGCGTGATGTGGTATTTGATGAAGAAGTGTTCCCTTATTCTGGTATTCTACCACCATCAACACCTGCCTCACTTTACAATCAGCTTTTGTTGTCTCCGACATCTTTTCCATATTCATCATATTCCACTGATAGTGCGACTAATAATCAGACTTACCAAGAAAGAGATGATTTTCCATCCAATCCTGGTGCGTGTGATCCGTTTGTTCCTTCGGTGCAGGTTTCTTCCAGCAGTAGCTCAACTTCTGTGCATGTTGATCGCGACCCCGACATGAGCCATGCTGATGCTGACGTGGAGCCGGCCGAGCCCGAGCCCGAGCCGGCCTTCCTGCCTGGGCCACCATCACCTGCCGCGTCTCATGGGTCGCCTTCACCAGGTGTGACTCATGATGCCTACGATCAGGTTCACGGGCCTTCTTCACCCGACGCTGCCTCGCCTGGGTCATCGGCTCCACCGGCGCAGCACCGCTACGGCACTCGTCTACGTGACAACACATGGCGGGCCAAGGTCGTCACCGACGGCACCATTCCCTATGGTCCTACCCGTCAACGACGTCAGGCCTCGCTGGCCACTATCGAGCCTCGCTCGCACATTGACGCTGCCACTGATGTGAATTGGCGCGGTGCTATGGATGCAGAATATCAGGCTCTCATGGCGAACAGAACCTGGCACCTCGTTCCGCCTCCGCCGCGCTGCAACCTGATCGATTGCAAGTGGGTATTCAAGCTCAAACATCGGGCTGATGGTACAATTGATCGATACAAAGCACGCTTGGTCGCCAAAGGTTTTAAACAACAGTTTGGTATTGATTATGCTGAAACTTTCAGTCCGGTTATCAAGCATGCCACTATCCGTCTGGTGCTTTCTCTTGCCCTCTCCCGTGGTTGGTGCCTTCGCCAGCTCGATGTTCAGAACACTTTCTTGCACGGTGTTCTTGAGGAGGATGTCTACATGCGGCAACCTCCTGGATATGTCAACTCCACTTTCCCTCGCCATGTCTGCAAACTGGATAAATCCATCTACGGCCTCAAGCAGTCACCTCGAGCCTGGTTTTCTCGTCTCAGCAATAAGCTTTTGTCCCTTGGATTCCGTCCCTCACGGGCTGACAGTTCACTCTTCGTCTATGAGCAAGGGGGAGTCACCATCTATATGCTCATTTACGTGGATGATATCATACTAGCAAGTTCCTCAACCCGTACTGCCCAAGAACTAATTGCTGCACTTCGTGATGCGTTTGCAGTAAAAGATCTTGGCGATTTGCATTACTTTCTGGGGATAGAAGTGACACGCTCGAGGGACTCAATTACACTCAAGCAAGCAAAGTATGCTACTGATCTGCTAAACAAAGAGGCCATGATGAACTGCAAACCAGCGCCGACACCGATGTGTACTTCAGAGAAGTTAAGCCGAGGCGAGGGAAAGATACTTTCTGAAAAAGAAACGACGAGGTTCAGAAGTGTTGTCGGGGCATTGCAGTATCTGACCCTGTCCAGACCAGACATTGCTTTTGCGGTGAATAAGGTATGCCAGTATATGCATTCGCCTACAGAACTTCACTGGGGCGCTGCAAAACGGATTCTTCGGTATATTAGGGGAACCATAAACCTTGGACTGAAGATCAACAAATCCTCCTCGTCTCTGTTGAGCGCCTTCTCCGACGCGGATTGGGCAGGATCGGTGGATGATCGGCGCAGCACAAGTGGGTTTGTGGTATTCTATGGAGGCAACCTGGTGTCTTGGAGCGCAAGGAAGCAGGCGACAGTGTCCCGGTCTTCAACTGAAGCTGAGTACAAGTCGCTGGCAAACGCGACTGCAGAACTCATTTGGTTTCAGTCGTTGCTCCAGGAACTGGGCGTTAGGCAAGGACAAACGCCGGTGTTGTGGTGCGATAACCTGGGGGCCACATACTTATCAGCTAACCCGGTGTTCCATGCTCGACCGAAGCACATTGAAGTCGACTTCCATTTCGTTCGAGAAAGGATGGCTGAAAAGGCCTTACAGATTCGGTTCGTCTCCACTAAAGACCAGTTGGCTGATGGACTGACGAAACCCATCAATGCGCAACAGCTTCGCAGACTATGTAACGATCTCAATCTTGGTGGATGAGATCGAGGGGGAGTGTTAAGATAAACGTATAGGCTGTACAGATAAGATTCTGGTAGTTGGCTATACGTGTAAAACAAGTTGTAGTATGTTGAGATTCTGTAAGTTGTTAGCCCCAGATTGTGGACGCAACAACCATTCCCCTGATGGCTATATAAGCACCACGGCCGGCACCCTTGAGTTGCATCGAGCCAAACCCCAAACCTCTCGCACTTTTCACACTCCAGTGGCTTCCCGGCCGCCGAAGATTAGCCGTTGATGCTCCGGCGACACGCCTTCCTCGCCGTCGATCTTGGCCTTGACGTTGCCAATGGTGTCGGTGCTCTCAACCTCCAGGGTCACCGTCTTCCCCGTCGGGGTCTTCACGAAGATCTGCATCCCGATTGCCTTTCTGTACTTCTTGTTTTTTTGTGTTCCTGTTTTCTAGCCGTGGGGCTCGCCTAAGATAGCTGGCCGGCGGCCACCCGTTCCCGTCCGACAACTACTCAAATTCAGTTTAGATTTATTGCTCGGATTAGATTCGACGAGGAAGCGCGCCTGTCAAGTTACCGAGGAGCAAAACTCGCTCTTATACCGTCGAAACGCTCCTGAAACACGCACTGGGCCTCGTCCCATCTCTCGATCGCTCTGCTGGCTTGCTCGCTTTCTGTTTCCTACGCTCAACTTCGCTCTGCTGCTACTTAGGGAAAAAACATGCCATGGTTTTTGTCGATTTTAAAATTTGTTCCTGATAACTAATTTAAAAAATACCCAAGATTTAAAAACCACAGGACTTCATAATAAATGTTCTCGAATTTTAAAAATTGTTCACAGCCTTTAAAGAATGTTCACGAATTTTCAATAAATGTTCACAGAATTTAATAATATTCATGAATTCACAGAAATTATTACAAATCACAATTTTCAAAAGTATGCATGGGCTTTAATATTTTTTATTCTTTAAAATGAGTTGAAAATTTGTTCGTAAATTGTTTCCATGGCTTTGTAAAAATGTTGGGAATAGTAGTAGGGGAAAATAATCAGCCTATGGAACTGAAAGCAGGATCATTATGAAGATGCATACAAGGTTAGATTTGAATGTTACTAACTTCGAGTTGCAGCGGAAGAAGAGTTGGTGAATTTCGATCATGTTCTTGAAATCCCACGAACAATTCCCTCAAACGCAAATCGAACGTACGAGCCCTTATGCATTGCACGCGTACGGCACCAGTGACCCAACATCGCTTTGCTGTCCAAATCTTGATGATGCCAGAGTACAAGAGAAGGGAGTAGCAGGCCTTCGGGGAGGAATAACTATGGCGGAGAAGGAGGGGGAGAGGAGGCAGTCACTTGCGCAGGAACTTGTATGCAAAAAGGGGCGCCCCCTTGGGAATTTATAGGTGGAGGGATAGCCGACTAGAGGAAGGGGTCCCCACCTTGTGGTGGCGCAACACGGGGTAGGCCCCACCCAAAACCCTAGCCTCCCGAAGCCAAGCTTGGACGCCAAGGCTAAGGGGGGGTACCACCCTGTTGGCCTAAAGGCCCATGCAACTGCCCCCTATAAGCTTGCCTACAGGGGCAGGCCCAAGGCACCTCTTTTTTAATTCTAGAGGGCTCCCAGAAAATTCTGGAGCCCTCCTACATAATTAGTTTCCCATCCGAAGCTTTTCCTTCTTCCCGGTTTAATTCAGTTTTCTCTGAAACATTCAGGTTCTCTCTTGTGATTATTTCCAACATCTCTAAGACCATTTGGTGATATCCCGTAAAGATCCCTAACTCATCTACAACTCTACAGATGCAAGGTTCTTAAGCGTGGGACCCTGCAAGTTTGGTGAAATATAGACATGGCTGAAACACCTTTTGTTCATGATCAATAGCAAAGCCGTAGTTCATGATCAATAGCGGAACCATGGACATCCATATTGGCCCCTATAGTCACATGAATGATTATTGAGTGAACCAATAGCTACTGTATGCTACTCCTTTTGCTTCTGATGTTTTACAAAACTCGAGGTTAGATATATCGACATCCTCGTGAGTCAAACATATTATCACTATGCCAGCCTCCTTTTTACCGGTTCTATTCTAATTTCTTGTTCTTATGTTCCAGCATGCCCGTCACAAGCTATCAAGTCCCTTGCCATAGGTTCCTGATGAACCCGTAAGTTGCCATTATGATCACCCTGTTACGGTTGACGTTTGATGTGCCCGAAAGTGCATCATCTAGTATGAAGTGACTTGGTACTCTCATGGTCTAAGGAATTGTGTTTACGTTAACTTTCCCATGTTGTGGACTATAGACTTGTGACGAAATCATCTCTTAGTTATAACATACAACTTGGGTTAATTCAACACAAGTGTTCTTCTAACATCGTGACCTCAATGTTGCAGGCATCATCGTTACACTTAAATCATGCCGGGAAAACAGAACCAAGATGCAATACTTGAGCTAGACCTAGAGGCAAGAGTAGCAATCTATTTTACCATCTATAATTCTACGCATGCACAGGAGTTTTTCTCTAAGCCTCTTGGTTTTCACAGACTCAAGAATCATAGCAGCTATAGCAAAAATATAAAAATTAATCATAATCCTGTAAATAAATAATAACATAATTGTTAATGCCTCTAGGTCATATTTCCAACACCCGCGGCATGCCAACGGCAAACGGACGACGCGGAGGACGCTCTCGCCCGCGCCCAGGAGCAGGGTACCCTAGCATCCTTTGTAGGAGTAATATTAAGGGCACATGTAGGTGGGAAAGGTTTCCGACCCTCCCTCGCGCTTCTTTGAAAGAAACACTAATTCATGGGGCTCACATGGTCTAGGGCGTTGCCCGGCTTCAGAAGGGGATAGACCATGTGTCTTTCTCTTTTTTGGCGTTAGGGTGGGTCATAGGGACATGTAAAACCAAGATTGATTCCAAGTCTTCACAAGATTCCCTCTCGTCACTTCGAAATGTGGGGCTCACACTCTAAGTCCAGAACCTTCGTGGATGATAGTGTTGTTTGTGAAGCAAGTGCCACATCAAAGTTTGTCTATTGGATATTTCCAGATCACACCGCCCTTGTATACATATATTAGGGCCACATGCAAGTGCGGGAGGTTTTCTGACCCTCCCTTGCGTAGTATTGGACGAAACCCTGAACCATGGGTCACGAATCCATTGACACAAAATATTCATGGCAGAAAAGTGGGTTGTTTAGGTCATGGAGGGTTGACGAGGAGAACCGCAAGTTTTCGGAGCCGAGATATTCATCCGGGTCACTATGGGTGTATTTGTCCAATTGACACGTATGAAGGAATCAATGTTGGACTTACTGATCCTTGGCAATTCATGCGATAATTGATCACTTGTGGGATCCACACGATTTAGGGCTTTAACCGGCTTCGAAAGGGGTAGATCATGGGTCCTTTAGCTTTGATTGTGTTAAGGTAGGTCATAGTGACATGTGAAACCAAGAATGAGCCCAAGTATTCACAAGATTCCCTCTCGCCGCCTCGAAGTGCGACACACACACTTTAAGTCAAGAACCTTTATGGGCGATAATCCTATTTGTGAAGTAAGTGCCACATGAAAGTTGTGTACTAGATATTTCCACATCACATCAACCATATATACATATATTAGATCCACGTGGAAGTGGGGGAGAGGTTTTCCGACCCTCCCTCACGCAGTTTTGGATGAAACGCGGGTTCATGGGACTCGACTGTCCAGGGCTTCGACCTGCTTCGTAGGGGGGGGGGGGCACATGCAATTAGTCGAGGTTTTTCGACTCTCACTTGTGCGGTTTTGTATGAAACGGTGATCCATGAGACCCGCGCCTTCCATGGATTTGATCGGCTTCAAAAGAGGGTAGACCATGGGAACTTTCTCTTTCTGCGTATTAGGGTAGGTCAAAGGGACACATGAAACCAAGATTGAACCCAAGTCTTCACAATATTCCCTCCTGTCACCTCGAATCTTGAGGACTCATACTTTAAATCTAGAACCTTCATGTCGATAGTGTTGTTTGTGAAGCAAGTGCCACACCAAAGTTTTGTATTGGGTATTTACACATCACGCTACTTTTGTGTACATATATTAGGTCCACATGATGGTGGGGGAGGTTTTTTGACCCTCCCTCATGTGGTTTTCAGTGAAACACCGTCCCATGAGGCTCAC
The DNA here is from genome assembly GCA_021605145.1 of Aegilops bicornis. Taxonomy (NCBI): domain Eukaryota; kingdom Viridiplantae; phylum Streptophyta; class Magnoliopsida; order Poales; family Poaceae; genus Aegilops; species Aegilops bicornis. Next base: position 783,289,954 of record CM038673.1, read on the forward strand.
GGGGTTAGGGCTATGACCGGCTTCGAAAGGGGGTAGAAAATGGGGCCTTTCTCTTTTTTTGTGTTAGGATAGGTCATAGGGACATGTCAAACCAAGATTGAGAACAAGTCTTCACAAGATTTCCTCACATTGCCTCAAAGTGGGGGACTCGCCATCTATGTCCATGTGGAAGTGGGGGAGGTTTTCTGACCCCCTCCCACCCCCCCCCCCTCCCTCACATAGTTTTGGATCAAACGCTAATCCATGGGACCCGACCGTCCAGGGCTTTGTCCTACTTAGTAGGGGGTAAACCACAGGTATTTTTTTTCTTGTGTTGTGTTAGGGAAGGTCATAGGGACATGTCAAACCAAGATTGAGAACAAGTCTTCACAAGATTTCCTCACATTGCCTCAAAGTGGGGGACTCGCCATCTATGTCCATGTGGAAGTGGGGGAGGTTTTCTGACCCCTCCCACCCCCTCCCTCACATAGTTTTGGATCAAACGCTAATCCATGGGACCCGACCGTCCAGGGCTTTGTCCTACTTAGTAGGGGGTAAACCATAGGTATTTTTTTTCTTGTGTTGTGTTAGGGAAGGTCATAGGGACATGTCAAACCAAGATTGACCCATGTCTTCAAATGACTCCCTCCCATCGCCTCAAATCTCGGGGACTCATACTCTAAGTCGAGAACCTTTGTGTGAGATAGTCTTTTTTTTAAATCATTTGTGTGAGATAGTCTTGTTTGTGAAGCAAATGCCACTTCAAGCAGTTTTGGATGAAACATTGGTCCATGAGTCTCGCACGGTTCAGGGCTTTGACCGGTTTCGAAAGGGGGTAGACCTTGGGGCCTTTCCCTTTTTTGTGTTAGGGTATGTTATAGGGACATGTCAAAACAAGATTGAGCCAAAGTCTTGACATGATTTCCTCACATTGCCTCAAAGTGCGGGAATCGCCCATCAAGTCCAGAACCAGCGTGCCCTCTAAGTCAAGAAATAGGTTTACAAAACATAGGTTGTGTGTAAGCCGTGCTTCGTTTCATGGGCACTCGGCTTATAGTTCATATACTTTCAATAGTAAAATAATTCTGTAAAGTAAGCCGAGATCTTCTGATATACACCCGGCTTATAGGCTCCTCTGTCGTGGGCCGTCAACCGCCTCCGTCATGGCCATGTGGAAGGTAACGTTGCCGAGGGCCGCCGAGTTGGTTTTCTAAGACGAGCCTTTTTTTCTCACACTCGGCTTATAAGAGCAATTAAGTCGAGTTCTCGTTCTTGGTCGCACTCGGCTTCTGAGGAGGTAAGGCAGGTGGTCGTGTTTTTACGCTCGGCTTAAGTCCAGCCGTACGGCGACGTGTGATTTTCCTGTTGTTCGGGCGGAATTTCATCCTCAAATTTATACAACATATTTTCAGTTAAATAGCAAGCAGGAAAGTGGGATAAAAAAGGTGAAACGGTCCCTGTAGTTTTTAACTCATTCTCATTTCCGTTTTTTGCCTTTTTGCGGAGTTCTCGGTTGCCCATATTTTCATGAATCTCAGTAATCTAAATCAACATCTTGGTTAGCCACTTCCGTAATGATGCATCTTTAGTGTAAGTTTTAATCATAATTTATATACAAAATTAGATGAGATGAGTAATTGGATGTTGATCCGAAGGCTTAGGAAGTGACAAAGATATATAAAATATTCGAGACAACTTGGAAATAGACACCCTCGTTCCATTCCAATTGCTGCCAAACACAATCATGGCTTCCACAGTGCTTTTTATCAATCAGGAAGTTTCGTTACGCCACGTACATATTGAGAGACATGATCATAACAATTTCGTGATCATGCTTATTCATTCATCAATATATGATTGCAACCTGATTTATCGGGGACAAAATAATTAAGGTTCAACATCCACAAGGACTGACGTTTACAAGGAGATAATTTAAACCCCCAACTCTGAATTGGCATAACTACATAAGCACTGTGAAATTAATCGATTTACTGGCGCCTGACACTTTAGTAAGGCCTCCAGATCTTCTTTGGCCTCATCTGTAAATGACAGGTGTAGCAAAATACACGCATCAGATCTATCCCTTATTTTTATTTTTATGTTAGCCGCCAAAAATGATAAGGAAACGTATCTAGTGCACCGGGCCAATTGGTGCCACCGGACTCCGTTGTACTTTCAAAAATGTTCAGAAAACCCGTTAAAATTTTAATGCATTGACACCACATCAATGTAAGTTGTCACAAAAATACAAATCAAAATTCGCAACATTGCTCAAGATAAAAAAAATGACAAATTTGACACAAAATAGTACATAACACAAGTTGGGCTTCAGTTTTGGCCCATTAACACACTGATGTCAAATTTGTCATTTTTGTATCTCGAGCAATGTTTTGAATTTTTGTGACAACTTACATTGATGTTCTGTCAAGGCATTAAATTTTTTACAGATTTTTTTTAACATTTTTGAAAGTGCAATGGAGTCCGGTGCACCAGTAGCACCAATTGCCTCGGTGCACTAGATACGTTCCCAAAATGATAAGGCCGGCCGGCCAAGAACACGAGAGGGAGAAGTAAGAGCATCTACACCCGGACATTGCAAATCCGATCCCTCAAACGCCCACGGACGGATCCGGACGCGTCTGCAGGCACTGACCGGGCACCCCTTAAATGTTGCGCTGCATATCCACATACCGCAAAATCCGATCCTCACATCCATGCAATCTATGCACATCGATCATACGGTACAAACTGTCCGAATGCCAAAGTTAGAAACAAAGCAAAGCAAATCATAATTCAACAAACCGGACATGCCAAAATGAAAACAATGTCCGAGCGTGACGGAAGGTCTCGGATCACTGGATCAGTGCCTGCTCCAGGCGGAATGCGTCCTGCTCCGCCTGCATCTTGGTTGCCTGCTCCGACTGCATCCGGGCCGCCTCCTCCGACTGCATCCGAGCCGCAACTTGCGGGCGACGTTCTTCACCTTGCAAGTCGCAGACGACGACACCGCGCCTCCCACAGACAAGGCGGACCGCGTCTCCGTCGCAGCAGTATGGGTCGGGCTGGCCGATATCTCCAGCGGTGGATCGGGACCGAAGGTGAGGATTGTGAGTAAGCAGAGGCGGAGCTAGCATCGGATTACGCCTAGGGCTAAGTACCTTGAATGATGCACTTTGATGATTTTTTCATACTTTTTAAGAAGAAATTACAAGGGCCATTGTTCCTAGGCCTAGGGCTATAGCCCTACTTGCCATAGGCCTGTCTCTGCCCCTGTGAGTAAGCGTAGAGAATGGTGAGGGTCCAGGCGCGGGAATGGTTGGAGGGCAGCGGGAGGAGGTGGAAGGGTGTGGTTAATTCGATGCAATTTGGAGTGGGGTCGGGCTGTCGGGTCCGACGTGGCGGGCGCGCCCGGGCGCCCCCACATCCGCCCCATATTTGGGCTGGATATGGGGGTGCCGGTCAGTCCGGGTGTTTGAGAGCCGTTTGAGAGGCCCGTCTAGGTCAACAAATCATGACCGGTCTCGAAAGCAACTAATTAACGAGTGCTCATTCGGGAGCCTCGCAACGATCAGCGCCACTTGGTGCGCTCTCAGCCATTCGCCACACTTCGCACTCTGCGCGCTCCCTCCTGATTTTTTTTGTTTTTCGCACGCGTTTTCGGCTTTTTAAACGGTTTTTTCGACGTTTTGGTTTTCCACCCGTCTTCCTTAGCTTTTAAATAATAAAAATTTGAAAAATAATTGCGTGAAAGAACGTGTTTTTGTTTTTTCCCCTTTCGTGAGAGTCGTGGTCGTACCTATCGGAAATGGAAAAAAACGCGTTTTCTATTTTTTTTTCCTTTCGTGAGAGTCACAGTTTTGCTTCCGCGAGAGTCACGGCCATGCCTCTCGGAATCGAAAAAACGTGTTTTCTATTTTTTTTCCTTTCACGAGTCATGATTTTGCTTCCGCGAGAGTCACGGCCGTGCCTCTCAAAAAAGGAAAAAAACGCGTTTTCTGTGTTTTTTTTCTTTCGCAGGAGTCACAGTTTTGCTTCCGCGAGAGGCATGGTTGTGCTTTCGTGAAAGTCACAGCCGTGCCTCCTCGGAAACGAAAAAACGCGTTTTCTCTTCTTTTTTCTTTCGCGAGAGTCACGGTTTTGCCTCCACAAGAGGCACGGTTGTGATTTCGTGAGAGGCACGGACGTGCCTCTTTCGGAAAGGGAAAAATTCTGTGCTCCCGGTTCGTTTTTTTGTTTAGTTTTGAAAATCTCGACGTGAGGAATCCAACGGTGAAAGCAGTTCAAGATTTAGACGCACGGTTTAAGAGATAAAATATTTTGAATAAACGGATCTACGAAAAAGGGAAAACTTCCAGTTTACGACAAGTGGCACACATGCAGCGCGCCACTTGTCGCAACCTGGGGAGGTTGAAGTGATCTTTGCAACGAGTAATCCTCAACTAGTGATTTCGGTCAGTGACCGGGCGGCCTGCCTGGACGTTTGAGACGAGTTTAAGGGGTCCGGTTGTAGATGCTCTAAGTTTCACCTGAATGTTGTGGCCACACTTCTTCTTGTGGCAGTTTGTTGCCCTAGGAGGTAGGCGAGCATAGAACCTGCAACAAGAGATCAATGCAAGGTGCAACAAGTTAGTACTATATTCATATAACTCGTAGTTGTGGCCTCTGAAGATTAAGGTCTAGGGTGGGGATATCGGGCAAAGGAGGAGGCGCTGAGAGAGAAAGACCGACATGGAGTATGGTTTGTGGGGAACGTATCTGGTGCACCAAGTCAATTGGTGCTACCGGTGCACCGGACCCGGTTGCACATTCAAAAATGTTCAAACAAATCTGGAAAAAATATAATGTATCAACACAACATCAATGTATGTTGTCACTAAAATTCAAATCAAAATTCAAAACAATGCTCAAGATACAAAAATGACAATTTTGACGTCAATGTGCTAATGGGCCAAAACTGAAGCCCAACATATGTTGTGTACTATTCAGTGTCAAATTTGCTATTTTTGTATCTCGAGCAATGTTTCGAATATTGGTTTAAATTTTTATGACAACGCATATTGATGTTGTGTCAATGCACTATTTTTTCCGAATTTTTTCAAACATTTTTTAATGTGGAACGGACGACCGATGCATCGGCGAAAAATCATATGCTCCTAGATCAATAAGCACCAACATTTTTTCTTTCTCTATTCGGATTTATTTTCAGTAAGGACCAGAAAAACTGATTTCAATTTATTGTTGGATTTTTTGAGAAAACAAATTCACCCGATATTTTTAATAGGACTTTGAATTGGGTTTTTTGCTTCAAAATATAATAGGTTGATTTACAAAATATTGTTCCTATTCGACAGTAAGCTCGGGGTTCGAACCACCCTCTCCCAAACCCAACAAACCGGGCCGTTTTTTTCTTGAAAAACTCGGTAAAAACCCAAAGGTGAATGGCACAAGAAAACACACCTTGAGATGCGTGCTCCAAATCAAGCAGATAAGAAAATGGATTGTGCACAAAAAGGAAGGACGCGGACAAGTCCGGGACGTTCGGGATTTGCCCATGGCAAATCGAAGGTTTTTTGTGGCAAATTATATTTATCGACCATGACAAGTTTAGCAAAGTTTCTTCCCTCATTTTTTTTTGCCAGGAAATTGCCATGCATGACAACTAAATTTTCCATCCTCGCCTCAAGTAAAGTTGCCATAAAAACGTTCGATTTGCCATGGGCAAATACCGAACATTCGGGATTTATCATTTCCGAAATGAAACGGAGTCAGCTTTTGTTTTAGGAAAAATGTAGTCATAGCAAAGCTTCATGTTTTTTCCCTAAAAGTTAATATGAGAGGTCTAGACGAGCATCGTTCTGTTTCCAGTTTAGTTGTTCTTCCGGATTTGATTTTTGAATGAACAAAAAAAATTGTTTCGGGTCCAGTCCGTATCCAACACCAAGCCCTCTCTATAAAATGTTGCTTCCCTTTCAGAGGTATTTCCATCTCCTGCCGCCGCCGGAGTCCTCCACCATTCCCGATCGCCAATCCGCCATCACGCGGTTCGGGACCGAGCCTCGCAGGAGGAGGACGGGGCGCCTCCACCCGCCCCCGTGGCCATGGACCAGGAGGAGCCGGAGACCTGGAGGAGTGCCGGTGGCGGATCTTCCGGCTCCACCGTGGCGCCGGTGGCCGCCCCGGGCGAGCTCAAGTCAGAGGAAGATGAGAGGATGTTTGCCGTTAACCGGAGCCTGCAGTGGCAGTACGCCGCCGCCGCCGCTGCTGCCGCGCTCCGGCCTCCCGTTGCCGTCTGTCGAGCCCAATCTCCGGCGGCCAGAGCCATCAAGAAGCGCAAGAAGCGTCGTGAAGGCGCGTTCTGGGCCGGCGTCGAGTCGACGTTGCCGTCTGCAGGGGCCGCCATGGGCGTCAATTCGCTGGACGAGATCATTGTCGGCAACCGCAGGCTGCGAGTGAAGGAGGATCTTGGCCGCGGGGAGAGGTTCTTGGCCGCGGACCAGGGCCTGCCGCCGTGCTCCGCTGCCGCGGCGCTCCGGCCTTCCGTTGCCATCCGCCGGGCGCGATCCCCTGCGGCCAGAGCCAGCAAGAAGCGCAAGAACCAGGAGCGCGAGTTCTGGACCGGCATCGAGTCGACCTCGCCGTCACCGTCGGCGGAGGCCGCCGCCGCCTCCTCTCTCCGGCCTCCCGTTTCCATCCGCCGGGCCCAATCCCCCGCGGCAAGAGCCAGCAAGAAGCGCAAGAACCATCAGGAGCGTGAATTCTGGGCCGCCATGGGCGTCAATTCGCTGGACGAGGTCGCCGTCGTGGACTGCAGGGTGCGAGGGGAGGAGGATCTTGGCCGCGGGGGGAGCGCGACCAGAGCAATCAAGAAGCGTGAGGACGGCCTGTTCTGGGCCGGCATGGAGTCGACGTCATGGTCAGCGGCGGTGCCCGCCCCGGGCGTGGACTCGCTGGACGAGATCGCCGTCGTGGACGGCAAGCTCCGCGACGTCCTGCGTGGCCTCGGCGCGTCCGCCCCGGTGCGCATCTACGGGAAGCGGCTGTCCAAGTCGGATCGCATGACCAACCAGCATCGGCTGCTCATGTCGTGCCGGAGCTGGCGGCATGGCGAGCCGTTCCCTTTCGACGAGGTGCTGACGGCGGAGGAGAGGCCGTCCGTGCAGGTGCAGGCCTACGACCGCGCCGGCCGGCCCTACGTGCTCGACTGCAAGAAGCTGGAGTGCAACAAGGCGTACCGCCTCATCGCCGGCTGGAGGAGGTTCCTGACCTCGAACGGCCTCGCCGTGGCGGACGACGCCAGGGCCGAGGATCTGGAGCCGGCCATGGTGGAGCTGTGGGCGTTCCGCTCACCGGCGCTCACGGTGGGCGTCGCCGGCCAGCCGCGCGGCGCGCTCGGGCTCGTCATCGTGCACTACCGCCAGGGGGACGCCCCGCACGCCGACGCCGCCATCGCCGAGGTCCTGGCAGCGGCCAGGAGCAGAGCGGCGATGCCATTGCCGGCCGCGGTGCCCGCCCTGGAGCACCCCGTTGGTGCCGCCCGTGAGGACTCCATGGAAGAGGCTGATGATGGACGATGGCCGGACGCGAGGGCGCTGGAGGCCGCTGAGGCGTTGCTGATGCTGAGTGAGAGTTGAGCAGATTGGTCGATCCACCATCGATTCCCAAGCTACGAGCTTGCTCTGTTTCACTGCTAGGGTAGAGTAGAGTAGTCAGTAGGCATGATTGATATGATAAAACATGGGCATTTTGGTTCCAGTTTAGGCGTTTTCTAGCATTGCAATCTCCATGGTTTGCACTTTGCAGAGCCAAATGATATGATAAAACATGATCTACCAACACTACATTACCCATTGCCAACACTGCATTTTATCAAAGTTGGAACATGTTACGCTAGAGCTTCATTTCGACGGCGTGGAGGGCTCATCAAAGTTGGAATTAACGTGGCATTCTTCTTCCTCCTCGTCCCAGGCATTCCACCGAGCACTTGGTGAGCAGCCGAGGTAGCTCGTCTCCGCAGCTCGCCGCTGCCCGCGGGACGATAGCCGCCGGCGCCGTAGAAGCGTTCTGCCGCGATGCAGCAGAACGCCCTGGTCTCCTGCTCTACCGGGAATTCCAACGCTCTCCAACGCTGCGCCGTGGATCACCACCGTGCGCGCGAGCACCCTCGACGGCGACTTCCCGGCATACGTGTTCAGCCGTCCTCGGAAACGGCAAGAACACATCACAACGGCGTACTATATATGGGGAGCGGCAAGCGAGTGGCAGCCGACGGCGACCTGCCGGAGACGAGCTACCTCTCGTGCCGACCTGGTGTTTGATGAATGCCCAGTACGGACTGCCACGTGCACGTCTGGGTTCAATAACCACGACACGTAGGACATCTTATATAAAAATGAACAGAGGGAGTATTTTTCTCTTATCAGCTTTCCTACCCCGAGACGTACCTTTATTTGTGGAGAGCAAGCGGACGACCAAAACCCTAGCCGCCGCCTCATCTACTTCCCTTCTCGATGCCGCCGGGCAAAGCCCATGCCACGTCGACGATGACAGGGAGATACTGATCGAGGGCGGCTTGTTTGTGCAGGAGTTGAAGGGATGTTGTGTGCTAGAGTGGTAGTCTTCTTCAAGCGGTGCTAGATGACGGCATTGGTGGTCCAGCGCAACAATCTTCAACGGCGGCCCAACCTGTCTAGGTCACTGGAGAAGATGGAGTAGGTGCATGTCGGGGTGAAACTTTTTTCACGTTTTCTTTAGGATTCTTCAAGTTTGATCTAGGACGGCAAGGATAATGTTCACCCCGCTCTTTTCCCTTTCCGGCGGTGTGCTTATCACAGGCGAGGGTTGTGTGGACTGTGGAGCAATGTCTCTGATGGGTCTTCTGGGATTCGTTCGGTTTTGGTATTCGTTGGATTCTATATTCAGCCGGCTTTCGTTGTCTTTGGAGTTTCTACAGGCCCTTACCGGCGTTTTCTTCTCCCAGACGGCGATTTATTTCGCAGATCACGATTGCCGGCTTCTGCTAGTTTGCGTCGATGACTACTCGGACACTGCTTCTATAATCTCCTAGGTTTAGAAAGGTTTGCTCCGCCGTGGTCGAGGCTAAGAGGCGGCATGGGGCTATTCTCATGGCACATCCCTGGTGGATGTAGAAGGAAGAAGATTTCAACACCGCAAAGATTTAAACGTATTTTTTCCCACATGACTGTATTTAGTAAGAACCTGTGATGCTTAATACATGGCCTTATAGTATCACCAACAGTTCCCCTAAAAAATCCCCCTAAATATAGTTTTACGAGGTGTCCATATAACCTAGCGGAGGTTGATAGGAGAGCTAACCATGGAGTTGCCTCACTCACCTCCATTCTTATGCTTAGAATTATAAGCCTGAATGAGTTGTCTTTTATTCACAAATAGACAATGTTATATATATTCACAGTATCAAACATGCCCTTTCCCACACACACATAAAACAAAATACTCCCTTTGTTTTTATTTATTCCGCATATTAGGTTTGTCTAAAGTCAAACTCTATATACTTTCGACAAGTTTATAGAAAAATATGTTAACATATACACGACCAAATATATTTGAATTCATCATTGCATATATTTTCATATCATATAAATTTGTTACTGTAAATGTTCATATTGTTTTCTACAAAGTTGGTCAAACTTTATAAAGTTTGACTTCAGTCAAACTAATATGGGAAGTATGGAGTATGTTCTTTCCCGTCATAGAGATGCAATATTGGTGGATCAGTATTATTGAAGCCAAGTGACCAGTATCAAATATGCTCTTTCCCGTCACAGATATATTCTAAATGTTATAGATCCACCAATAAAAAAATATGCTCTTTTATTTACAAGTAGTTTTTTTTATCGTGGTCACTTGACTTCAATAATATTGAGAGTAAGTCGACTAAAATTGAAATTAGGGCCAATCGAAACGTTTTCGGCCTTCGGTTGCAGATCCAACGGCATATATGCTTTCTTTCACCTCTGAACAGTTTTCCCGTTCATCTTGTACCTCCAGCCCGCGATTCTTCTTCTTCCCCAACCGTCAAATGTGGCACCGGCCAAACCACCAGCCACCACCGCCCGCGGCCCACTTCCGTGCCGCCTCACCGCCCTCCCCTCCCCTCAACCTCCTCCCACTACCATGCCGTCACCGCCACGGCCGTCCCTTTAGCCCCGACAATGACCGGTTTTTTCTCCGACGAACCTGAATTTAAAGTTTACAAACCTAATTATTCAAATTTAAACACTCCAAATGGTCGAAATGTAGCAAGTAGCATGTGATAGAACAACAAGGACTCGCTAAGACGTTGCCAGTGATGCTCAATGAGATCTTGTTGGAGCTGAGCATGAACTTGTAGGTTTGCAAAATTAATGGAACTAGATGATTCCCCGCGCGTTGCTGCGGGAAATTTTTGTTGCTAAATGTTTTAGTGTGGAGAAATAAACCATGTAAAAAATAAACAGTGACCTCCTGTCCATCAAAACACTTCCGGCAAACATATCTTTCAAAGAATATACGTGCTTGCATAGACCGGAAACAGTAGTGTTAATACAACAAATTAGAAACGAAGAAGCCTTTCAATGATAACACTTGCATGTTAAATTCATGAAAAGAGTGCATCAAAATCAGCATAGCTATAGCTGAATGTAAAAGAAATAAATTTGGATGTTGGATCCATGTATGTGCGACTATTTTGTTTCTAAGCTATTTTTTTGGAGTATGGTAAAAATGCAAGTAATTCATAAACTATATGGGGACAAAAGAATGTACACAAGGGAGGAGTGGCATAAGAAAATCAACTGGCGCTATGAGAATAAATTGTATAATAAAGTACATAATGTGTCTCCTCGGATGCCCATTAATTGATTAGTTTGTAACTACTCTTTCAAGCTGCACCTCTCGCCACAAGTTAAGGTGAGAAGAGGAGAGAAATTGGTCGGTTTGGCCCGGCTGTCCAGGAGGAACTGAGCTCATGACTACTGGATTAATTCATCTATTTAATGACCGTCAAGGAAATTACAATAGAAGGTGAACAGGACCACAACACCTTGAATTTCAGAAACATCGTCGTTGTCCCCGCTTGTAAGCTTACCACTGATAGAAAGGAGCAACCTAGATGGCTTCCTCCCTAGCTGCAGAGTCAGGTGGCCAAAAAACACAATTGCCATGCTAGAAGACCAGAGATTGTTGAATGCTCACCTCATATTCGCAAGTGAGAGCAGATCTATATACAATACAACAAAGATGGGGGCTGGATCTAGCATTCCTCCAAGCTGTCGGAATGAAGGGTTCGGTTTTCCAGCTTCCTGATGCTGTTTGTTTGGCCCATGGATCCAAATAAACTGACCTGAAACACATTGAGTAAGAAGCAATCTCACCGATACACTTATGTGAATTAAGGTTTTGTTTCAAATTACCAAGGAACAAATAATTCACAGTCCAGAATATATATCAAATTAATAAAATCCACCCCAACATTTTGTACATGGAGTTCTCAATAGCAGTATGATAATTAATCTCTTCTTTTTTTGGCTAACTTGGCTAATCTGGTCATATATGCAGCATGGCTATAGAAGGGGTATGTAGAAACAGATCATGTAGTACATAGTAAGATGAGAATATAGTAATTCGCAGCCACTAAGGCAACCAAACCTCACGCTCACCTGAATCCAAAAAATACACAAATGCACACCCGTCAGAGCATGTTGGAAATAAAAAGACAAATAGATCCGCCTTGACTCACTGGACTGGAAAACCAACAGCGCAAACATACATACACACACAAAACAGGGGACTAATCTGTAGTTCTGTACACACAACACACATGTCAGCAACAGATCGATGAAAAAAAACACCAGAACAGATCGATGAAAAAAAACACCAGAACAGTCAAATCGGGCATAAGCTAGCCATGGTCGGATGGAGGCGATTATGTACATGCAGAGCGCATCATGTAATCCTCGAACATGTACTGCGCCTCTTGCTTGCCCTCAAGGATGTTGATGCCCTTCTGCATGTCCACCCATCCTCCAGATTGATCGTCTTGTGATCCTGTCCTTGGCCCGCAAGGCTCGCCGCTGTTTGTATCGGCGATGACGGCCCCAAACCCTAGAGGAGGTTGGATTCTAGACTTCTAGTGCATCTACCACCGCGTGGGGTTTGTGTCGCTTAGGTAAAGATCGGTATATGGAAGACGGGGAGGCCGTCTTATGAGGAGCGATCCCAGGGAAGACGTTTCGATTGGAGAAAGGTTCTCTTCAGCTCCCACGGGTCTAGGAAGGAGAAGCGAACGGAAGGGATCTCGCGTGTAGCGGACGGAAGAGATCAAGTCTTGGCTGTAGATCAATTCAAAAAAAATTCTTGGCTGTAGATGAGGTGAGGTGGCATGTGGGGGCATGTGTGATGCTAGAGCTTATGGAAATCTGTTCAGTAAAACCATTGTACTGTACCCTGTAATAAAATAACTACTCTACTGTTGCACTAGCCACTGGATTAGTGTATATTTGTACTATTCGAATGGTGTTGCATTAGCGTATGGACATATATAAAGTGTGGCAAGCTTTCCCAGATATGTGCTCAAGAAAACTACTACCTGTTTTTCTAAATACTGAACATTTGGGTACTTTAAATTGAACTGCGAAAAGGTCTTATATTAAGGAACAGAGGGTGTAGAGTTCACTCAAATTATCAAGGTAAAGCTAGTCACACCTTTGTTAAAATTAATGTTCATTATGTTATCGGAGGAGGTCTGTATGTTTGTCCCTAATGCCTGTCTACATACCTGGCATCATGATGTAATGTTAAGTCATTTCCTTTTGTACAGTGTCACTGAATTGTCAAGGCGGTGATGGCATTTTATTTTAGTTGAACTGCACAAAATATGCTTAAAAGAAGAGGAAAGGTCAGGAATCGATCATTCTTTCAGAAAGAACTATATATGCCTTTCTGACATCAGCCGTTGTTGCCTTATTTATTCCTTCAAACAGGTGGTTAGAAACAGTCTTGCTACCTTTTCCCAAAGAAGAAATTGGAATGCTTATATTTGTGAGTCTATGCTTCAACTAGTGCCACTTTTATAGTAATCACACTTTCAATATCTATGCAAACAGGGATGCTCGATTTTAGTGGAACTGCACAAAAAGTCCAACTAGTTCAACATTAGGAGCATGTTTTCTTCCAAACCTTTATATCCAATTGGTGGCATTATGAGCTGTTCATTATGGAGGTACATGGTTTGCTACTATCTTCCTACTCTTTTTGTACTGTCATTAGATAGTAATACTAGTGGTTTGCATGTGAATTTATTGGCAGGGTGGACCTACATTGGAGGTGCAGGACAAGATTCAATGATTGGATGCTCAATTTCGGTTGTATCGATTTCACCTCTTCCATCACTGCGAACATGGATATCCTTGGTCTGATGAAGAATAGGCGCTATATTTCTGCTCTGAACCAGCAAATCAATTCAGTATGAAATTGTCCAGGGCAAAACATGACTGTATCAAATTGTCCAGTGCAAAACATGACAGATGCTAAGCGGAAGAGACATGTTTAAACCGAAAATACAAGGTGGGGTATATGTTTACTAGCTGCTTGATATTTGTGCAGACAAAGATGTCTGCCCGTTGCTATTGGGCAAACACACAAACTGACCGCAATTTTGGTTGAACTGCACAAGAGAATAGTATAGTCACTGCATGCAGTGCCATTTGAAAATAGACATAGATAGATTGGATAGTCACTTCATGGACTGCAGAAAACTAGTACTGTACTATTTATTGGCCAACACTAGGTGCTTCATTGCTTTGGTGTTATTATACAATGGGCATCATTTTGCCTAAGTTCAAGTTTATATTCCGAAAATAGTCTCGCCGTGTGATCGAGAGAAGACCAAATCATATTGCAGCGGATGTTCCTCCATCATGTGTGGTTCATTCTCATGGTTCCAGCTGTTGGTGAAACCATTTACGTTTGCAAGAGGAATTGTAGACTTCACAAACAAATTTGTCTTTCAGTCTGTACTGAATGTTGGCCAAGAGAAGCATCCATGTTAGTACGAAGAACAGATGTTTTTTCTAGATCTTTGCTTTTGGAGCTCCTTATTTATATATGATCGGTGAATCATTGAGATGCAGTAACATGTTGATCTTATGTATGAGAATCGTACTAGTTGGTTTTGAATTTGGGCTACTAATGTATTACAATGCTAAGCCTGTGAGTCTCGTGTGAACATTTTGAACGGATCGGCTCTTACTGCTGTGCACAGCATGATCCTTATTTCTGTGTTCTCAGTGTTTACAAGTTACTAACAGTTCCTTATTTCTGTTCGCTCAGTGTTTACAAGTTACTGATCGATCACTAGCTAGCCTACTAATGCGCTCCTGGCAGTTTTAGTTCCGACGCAAGATCCGAAGTGGTAGTTTTTTGAATAAAAATGCCTACCTCTGAAGAAACTGACAAGCTGCTCTGAAGAAAATGCCATGCGAATCTGAAGAAACTGCCAGCAAAAACGTTCGCAAATGCCTTATCTCCCAGCGAACGTTCATCAGCTAATGCGATCGTACACGTACACCATCCGACCTACTCGATCCTACACGTACACTATCCGACCTACTCGATCCTACACGGATAAATAGCGGATCACGCACGTACTACCTCCTTTCCGGTTTGTAGGGCTCAATTCAAAAAACAACCTACTCGATTCTACAGGAATAAATAGCGGATCACGCACGTACTACCTCCTTTCCGGTTTGTAGGGCTTAATTCAAAAATCTAACCAAGCAAGGTAGATGATGAGTGGTGGAATCATTTTTGACAAGGAGGGAGTACCTCATCTGGATGATTAGAGTGCACTCGTTTGACCGTCATGCCAGTGTGCGACCCAGCACGGATGGGACGCACCACTGAAGGGACGGGACGACACAGTCATAATTTCAAATTTTCTAGTTTTCCACGGCAAGCTGGCGCACTAAGCCATGCCTGCTTATGCATTGAACTCCGATGACCGCGATGACTGTCGCGTTTCCCGCGACATGCTAGTTTGCCAACCTTCCGTCTATAATTACTGTTTCCCGGGCTTCTCCGGTGGCACCATCACCCAACTCGCCCTATCCTCATAAGCCCCCACCGGCCCGACGTCGCTCGCCACTTATCTCGCTCTCGCCACGTCCGCCATGCCCCCGCCCGTCCGTGATAGGTGACACCGGATGCGGTCACCACCGGAACTAGTGTTCAATTTTTCACCGGAAGGCAGACGGAGGGAGGAGGCATTCTACCGGTCTTAGATGGCAATGCGGAGATCGAGGAGTTGTTGGAGCGCGACCGCCTGGCGGAGGAGCAGGAGTTGTTGGAGCGCGACCGCTTGGCGGAGGAGCAGCGTATCGCCGATTTGCGCCGCCAGCGGGACATGGAGCAGCAGCGCACCGACGCTCTGAGTCGCGAGCAGAGCGCCAGCAACTGGGCCGACTACGTGGAGGCCGGCGCCTGACAAATAGCCCTGGAGGTTGTCGGGCACGCACGCGTTCGCGACGCCGATTTTTACTACCAGCTCGTCAAGTGGGTTTCCCGCTTAGAAGCCGAAGCTTCGGTGGACCACGCCGGCATGGAAAGGGCCAACGCGCGCGAGCAACGCGCCCTATCGCACCTCTGGCAAGTCCGAGGCGAGGCGGAGGACGCCGGTGCCGGTGTTTAGCGTGTACCGCAGATGGCGGCCGGCATCGTCTAGTTAGTACTTGTACGCTACTAGAGTATTAGTGGGAGTAGATAGTTAACTTGGCTATGATGGTTGTCAACGTGGAAGTTCAGTACTCTATATGTGGATCAGACCTGTTACTTTGCTCTGAATGTTGAACTTTCCGTTTGAACGTATGAAATGGGCTGTTATTTTTTTAAATGGGTTGTATTTGTCCTCCACGGGTTTAGAGGCTGACTTGTGGGCCTACCAAGTTGATGCGTACACAATCAGGAGATGATTGTACGTGGAGAGGATGACAGCAGGGACCCGCCAAGGTCATGGCAGTACGCAAGCAAGTGCCTCCTTATTTCAAGCCAATAAAAAATGGCTCCTCCTAATGGATTTCTGACATCTGGGTCCCATGCCATTGTCAACATAGTCAATAAACGAGAGAATTGCACAACGAGCGGCTGACACCAGGAACCCAGCAGCTCGCCCAGTTATTATTGTTTTGGGTTAATTTGATAAATGCCACTCCAAATATGGTGTTTCCGAGAAATGACACTGCAATTTCCGAACATTGAAACATGCCATTTCATGCCATTTCCAGTGGCATTTTTCGAAGTACGGAGTGGCGTTTTCCAAAGTTTGCAAATTGCAGTGGCGTTTTCCAAAGTTTGCAAAAATTGTTGTGGCGTTTTTCAAAGTTTGGATATTGCAGTGGCATTTTTATGAATCGTCATAATTGGAGTGGCATTTATCTAATTTGTTTTTGAGACGGAAGCAGGGTGTCAACTGGGCTGTGCGGGGCACTCTGGCCTGTCTAGACAGCCTTCTCTTTTATGTTTACCACAGACCAGCCCAGTAGTTTTTTTTTCTTTCTGAAAATGGCTAGCCCAGTTTTTTTTGTGATTTGCCAAGTAAGTCATCTGTCAGGCCTGTTGGGCTGCAAATCTTTCAAGACGAGGAGAGCTTCATTCGGCTGGACGAGAAAATGGCCTATCAGTAATGAGAAATGGGTTGTACATTTTTAAAACACATCAAACCGGCAATTAGTTTCAAATTTCTTTTTTTCATTTCGAGATTTTAAATTGCATTAATTTTTATGCGTGGACAATTTGTTGGATTTTATATTGATATACATTTATTTTTTAAATCAGTTTGAATGTGACTCGAAATTTTGGGATTAAAAACAATTCGGACCGCACCGAAATATGCAAAATTTCGTATAATTTTTTAACCGTGGCCACAATATAGGCTGTGATGCTAACAAAAAGAATATGAGCTGCAAAAAAACCTTAAGAATTAGCAAATGGCTGTAAATTATTAGAAATAATGGCAGATGACAGATTTGAGGCTTTCCTAAAAAAAGGTTGACGCACAAGCAGTGACTGTTGGATGTCCATCCAATGGCCGTCGTCCTTCTTCAATCTCTGCTCTTCCTGCTCCAGCCGCTCAAACAAGCGCCGGCGGGACTGCCTGCTCCCACCTCCGCGCGGCCGGCTGTGCTGCCGCGCAGGCCTCACCGCCCCACTGTACTCCCATTGCTGGCCTAGCTATCCCTCTACTCACCCACACCTGCTGTTATTCTTCGGCGACGGCAGACGAACCAGTAAACCCTCGTACAGTCGTACTCCCCTCCGCATGGGAAACAACTGCCGAGTCTTCCCTGCCTCCGTGTCGTTCCCTTCCTAGGCCTCGCCGTCGTCCACCGCCCTGGTGCTCTCGGCACGGCCTGGTCAACGTGGTCAACGACCGACATGCATCTGAAGTGGACTGTACGTGGAGAGGCTGACAGCTGGGTCCATGGCCGCACGCAAGGAAATGCCTCCTTATTACGCGCAAAATAATGATTCCTCCACCTGACATCTGGGACCCACCGAAAGGGCCTCTGTATTTCGCGAAAAAAACGTTACCGCCGCTGACAGCTCGGACCCACCAGCTATATCTTCGCACGCAAGGAAGTGCCTCCTTATTACGCACAAAAAAATGAATACTCCCCTGCTAGCTGGGACCCAGTATAGTGGCAGGCTGACTTGTGGGCCTACTAGTTGACGGGGACGGAGGGCTTTGTCAACTTAGTCAATATGCACGATTCTAGCTCCAGTGACCGTACGATGTCCATCCAACGGCCGTAGTGCTTCTTCAACCTCTGGTCTTCTTGCTCCAGCCGCCCAAAGCAGCGCCGGTCGTGCCGCATGCTCCTGCCTCCTGTGGCCGGCTGTGCTGCCGCGGAGGCCTCACCGCCCCCTACTATTCCCACCGCTGGCCAGGCCCTGCGGCGACGGCAGCCTCACACCGCAGCCGAACCAGTGAACCCTCGTACTCCTCTCCGCGCGGGCTTCCGCTGCCGCGTCTTCCCCGGCTCTGTGTCGTTCCCTTCGTAGGCCTCGCCGTCGTCCACCGCCCTGGTGCTCTCGGCATGGCGTGGTCAACGTGGTCAAGGAAGGCTTCCATTAGACGTGGACTGTACATGGAGAGGCTGACAGCTGGGTCCACGGGCGCAGCAAGGAAGTGCCTCCTTATTACGCGCAAAATAATTATTTCTCCACCTAACAGCAGGGACCCAGCGGACGGGCAACTGTATTTCGCGAAAACAACATTTCCCCCTGACTGCTGAGACCTACCAGCTACATCTTTGCACGCAAGGAAGTGCGTCTGGGCAAAAAAACGATTCGCCCCCTGACTGCTCGGACCCACCAGCTACATCTTCGCACGCAAGGAAGTGCCTGACAGTCGGGACCCACCTGGTCGAAGCGTAGTAGCATTGTCATTTTGGTTGCGAACGTGTACGTACATACTGGTTGTTGTTGAGGCACGCACGTGTCGTAGTAGAGGCGTGCACGTAGCATGTCAAGTACGAACAGCGGCCAGGGTGCAAGAAAGAAAATACGGCCACATACGTACATACGGGCAGGGTCTCGAACGCCTACTCGCGCATACGTACGACCAGGGCTCGTGTACATGGCTGGGTCGGAATGGAGAAACAGCGTCGTCGTCGTGTTCATGAGGAGCCAACCGGCTGGGTCGGAACGGAATGCGTCGTCGTGTTCATCAGGAGGGCTTGGACGGAATAGCTGATGGAAACAAGGCCTGGCGTACCACAGAACGGAGGAAACGGCCTTGTGTTCGACCGGCCATGTTCGAAACGGGATCCTGTTCATCGGGAGGGCTCTGGCGTTCCACAAAACAGAGGAAACAGACCTCCTATGGTCGAAACGGGGGACCTTTTGATCGGGAGGGGTGTGGCGTACCGCAAAATGGAGGAAACGGACTTGTGTTGGAGCGCTACGGTCGAAACGGGGGTCTTGTTCATCGGGAGGGGTGTGGCGTACCACAAAACGGGACTCCACGGGAAACTATTCATCTCCACCGTCGACCCCCTCCAGCCTCCACGGGCTACTGTTCATCCACCGTCGACCTCCTCCAGCCTCCACATGCGACTGTTCATCCACGGGCTCCTGTTCATCCAGCCTCCACCGCGCGCTACTCAACGGGCTACTGTTCAGCCATCCCTCCCCACGGGCTCCTGTTCAACCACCCCTTCATGGGATACTGTTCATCTAGCCCTCCACCGTCTACTGTTCATCCTGCCCTCCACGGGGTCCTGTTCATCCAGCCCCAACCGGCTCGAACAATCGGGGAACTGTTCATCCACCCCCACCGGGAACTGTTCATCCAAACCCCTCAGCAACGCTCACTGTTCATCCAGAGGCAACACCACAGGGTCCTGTTCATCCAGCCCCACCGGGAACTGTTCATCCAACACCCCCCCCCCCCCGCAACACTCACTGTTCATCCAGAGGCAGCATCAATCGGCTTCAGTTAGCAGCAGTAGCGAATGAATTGCTCGATCGGGTTCAGTTAACAGCCATCGATCGATCGCTCGGGTTCAGTAACGCATAGCCTGCAGTGCAATCGCTCGGAGTTCATTAGAGCCCAACGCCTCGCTTCGTGTTGATTAGAGCCCAACGCCTCGCACACGCAGCAGCGTCGTCACGAGAAACGCGCATCGCTCGGCCCCTGACCACCCACCGTAATTGGGGACTCCCCGATATTTTCCGCGCCCTCGCTTCTACCATGGTTTTTTCGTCATGGACGGCCCAAAGAATGTCATGCAGCCACGTCTCCGCCCCGCACAGGACGAAAAGCCCATTTTCTGTCATGATTTTTTGTCATAGAAGTAGGACCCCACCACATCTATGATTATACCATGTTTTGTCACAATTATCATCATAAAAGTGTCATATGTATGACAGGAAAAGAATTCGTTCGGCCCAAAATGTCACGGATGTGTCTTTTTTTGTAGTGGATTCGTAAGATGACCTGGCTGTATGTTCAAAACATCAAGGTAGCCATTCTGAAACATTAGATGAGGCACACAATCTTTCGGGATTTTCTGTTGAAAAACATAGTAATAACTTTGTAGTTAGCAATGTAGTTCAGTTTTAAAAGTAATAATGCAAAAGATGCACGGATGTCGTAATAGTAAAAAATCTTACGATGGCATCTCCATGGACGTTACCGTAATTCACCACGTGCACTAGTGGCATGTATTGACCATAATGTGGAGGAGTTTGATAATAGATATTCTAATTCTCAAGATCAGTACAAAATGTGATCAGATGATTTTTCTCCTGATAAGTTAACTCTGAGCCATCGGTGTAGTAGGTTATGTCTACCATCTTCCGCACATTGTTTGAAGAATGAAAATAAACTATCAATGGAAATAAGCTGACAACTATTTTGAAATAAACAATATAAATTAGTTAATAACTATGTTTTAGAAACTCACATAGCGGTAGAATTGGAAGCGTATCAACAAGGACCCAAATGTCCATATTGTCTTGGTCGATGTCAGGATCACCAAGATCTATGGTGACAGGCATACCCTCATAAAAACCATACATCTTGCAAAGTGCTTCGCAATTTTGAGCATCCAAAATGGGTTACGCTATCAGAATTGTACAGATTTACTTCAAAATCCATACCATGATGGGTCCTTAGGTGAATTTTCTTTGTTTCGAAACTTTCATGGTCTTCAAAATCCATCCTCTCCAAGACATAGCGTCTTGCATTGCATGGGAT
The DNA here is from genome assembly GCA_021605145.1 of Aegilops bicornis. Classification (NCBI taxonomy): domain Eukaryota; kingdom Viridiplantae; phylum Streptophyta; class Magnoliopsida; order Poales; family Poaceae; genus Aegilops; species Aegilops bicornis. Next base: position 783,310,709 of record CM038673.1, read on the forward strand.
AAGCTAGTCGAATTGTAAAAGATGAAAATTACACGTTGAAATAGTTGAAGTCATGCTTAATTACGAAAAAAATACTTGTCGTCGTTGCGTGCTGTTTCAACATCGAAGATCTCCTGGTGCTCAATGCTGAAGCGCCGATCTTCGTCCAGGTGAGGCTTGTCGCACAGACCTCGGTCGTCGTTGCACCAGTCGCACTCCCCCGGGAGACTTTCATCGTCCGAGTACGACATTTCCTCTGTTCATAATTCAAAGATTAAACTTGTATAATTAAATATATGTACTACAAAAACTAAATTAGATCATTATTATTCATCCCGGGTTGACTATCACGAGTTGAAAACTCTCAGCTCACGTGGTGTATATATTTGACCGTCGGTGATGGTCGCTCCTCCCTTTGTCCCCGAGTGCATTACACCAAAATCTCTATCACACGGGAACGAAGGAGAAGCGACCCCCACGACAACAGTTGGGATTCTTCGTCCTCTCATATATGGTGGAGCCTCGACAGACTTAAAATCAACCCAAAATATCATTTAATTATCTTTCTAGAAAATACAGGCCACTCGATATTTCCTACGTATTCTAGCATAAGTCATGCCAAAATTCACGAAAAAATCCGGCATGACCTTTGCTAAAATAGGAAATATCGTGCGCCTGAAATTTGCCGGAACGGAAATTAATCAACACTCCGGCAAAACATAGGCCACTCGGAGGTGTAACCTGCAAACATGACCGGCCACTTGGGCAAGCACATATCCTATCTGAGCAACACAAGATATACATATTTTTATATACATCATATGAGCATTCAAACTTGATGGTCATTGCATTTCAATGGTTGAAAATATGAACAAAACATTTCAAAATATCTTATAGGTATCATATTGACATGGAGATTTGGCTGGTCTCACCTCGAGGTCGGAGGGGGTCGGTGACGGGGACGACGGCGGGGATGATGGAGGGGCTCCTTGATTTCTGCAAAAACAAAAACCCTATAAGCTATCAACTAATCAAATGCATACGCCTTGCACAGTGGGGGTCCAATTTTAGCATTCAAAATAGGAGTAGTTCTCCAATTTGAGCATTCAATAAGCAAAACCAAATCATAAAATAAATAAGTATTCAAATTAGCATGCATTCAATAAGCAAAACTAAATCATCTCTTGCGTCCGTACATCGTCAAATATTATCACTAATACATCTCAAATAGTATCATACATATAACATCAGTAATACAAGTAAAACCCTAGCGAACGACGGGTATCGGGGCGGGCGGTGGACACCCAAAGAGAAGGAACCATCGCAGGATCATAGCTCCAGTGAGATCCCTGAAGAACCTGCCAGGTATTGGAGAACCTTCCCTCCAACGCAACCATCTAGCGACGGACGTGCTCGTCCACCTCGCTGACACGGTGACGTATCACACGTCTCCAATGTATATGTAATTTTTTATTGTTCCATGCTGTTATATTATCAACCTCGGATGTTTTATAATCATTTTATAGTCATTTTATATCATTTTTTGGTACTAACCTATTGACATAGTGCCAGTTGCTGTTTTCTGCATGTCTTTTACATCACAGGAAATCAATATCAGACGAAGTCCAATTGCCACGAAACTCCACGATGAGTTAGGGCCAGAAGGAACACAACGGGCCCTAGCTGTGCCTGGGGGTGCCCCGATTGGGGCACAACCCACCAGGGCACGCCAGGAGGCCCACGCGCGCCCTGGTGGGTTGTGCCCACCTCGGGTGCCCCCCGGACCGCCTCTTTGCTCTATAAATACCCCAATATTCCATAAACCCTAGGGGAGTCGACGAAATATTCATCCAGCCGCCACCACAGAGTCCAGAACCACCAGATCCAATCTAGACACCATCTCGGATGGGGTTCACCACCTCCATCGGTGCCTCTCTGATGATGCGTGAGTAGTTCTTTGTAGACCTTCGGGTTCGTAGTTAGTAGCTAGATGGCTTCCTCTCTCTCGCTGAATTCTCAATACAATGGTCTCTTGGAGATCCATATGATGTAACTCTTTTGCGGTGTGTTTGTTGGGATCTGATGAACTTCGAGTTTATGATCAGTTATATCTTTTTATATCCTTGAAAGTTATTTGAGTTTCTTTGATCTCTTATATGCATGATTACTTATAGCCTTGTATTTCTTCTCCTATATTTGGGTTTTATTTGGCCAACTTGATCTATTTATCTTGCAATGGGAAGAGGTGCTTTGTAGTGGGTCTCACCAAAGATGAAGACCAGGGGGCCCACACCCTGCTCACGAGGGTGGGGGGCGCGCCCTCCCCCCTGGGCGCGCCCCCTACCTCGTGGGCCCCCTGGTGGCCCTCCGACGCCAACTCCAACTCCATATATTGGCTTTCGGGGAGAAAAAAATCAGAGAGAAAGTTTCATCGCGTTTACACACGGGCGCCGCCAAGCCCTAATCTCTCTCGGGAGGGCTGATCTAGAGTCCGTTCGGTGCTCCGGAGAGGGGGATTCATCACCGTCGTCATTATCAACCATCCTCCATCACCAATTTCATGATGCTCACCGCCGTGCGTGAGTAATTGCATCGTAGGCTTGCTGGACGGTGATGGATTGGATGAGATTTATCATGTAATCGAGTTAGTTTTGTTAGGGTTTGATCCCTAGTATCCACTATGTTCTGAGATTGATGTTGCTATGACTTTGCTATGCTTAATGCTTGTCACTAGGGCCCGAGTACCATGATTTCAGATTTGAACCTATTACGTTTTCATGAATATATGTGTGTTCTTGATCCTATCTTGCAAGTCTATAGTCACCTACTATGTGTTATGCTCCGGCAAACCCGAAGTGACAATAATAGGGACCACTCCCGGTGATGACCATAGTTTGAGGAGTTCATGTATTCACTATGTGCTAATGCTTTGTTCCGTTTATCTATTAAAAGGAGGCCTTAATATCCCTTAGTTTCCAATAGGACCCCGCTGCCACGGGAGGCTGTGACACTCCAAATTTTTTGTTGTTTTTGTTTTCAGCAAAAGCCTTACTTGGTTTGAAGAAGGTCATTTAAACCCTTCTTAAAAACCTCTCTTCTGAGTTTTCTTCTCAAAAGCATTTCTTGGATTTATTTTCTTCTAAAGAGAAACCTTTTTGGTTTTGGGCTATTCTTTGGTTTTGATCCATCCTTGGGTTTACCATGTCTCTTGTGGTAAATTTCTCCCAAAACCCTCCTTCCACTTTGGTTCAACTCAAACATTCTGTCCAAACTAGTGAGATCCATTTTTGGACTTTATTCCAATTATTTCCTCTCCCAAAATAATTTTGTCTTTTCTTTTGAGCCTAAGTGATTTGCAAAGCAAGTACCCTAATGATTTTGAGTTTTGACCTCAAACCAACTTCCTTGGATAGTCCTTGGTACCCACAACCCAGAACCATCTTGATCCACTCTTCCTCTTTTCAAAAATTTCAAAATTTAACCTCTGCAAGTTTGGACCAGATTCATCATTTTTGATGAAATTCATATCTACACTTCTCCAAAAATTCTACCAAAATTCAGGCAACCTCTAGTTGCAATGAGAGACCACTCCACCAAAAACCAGCTCAAGGAAATTTCCCACGTGCCAAAACCATTCTGTCGAACACCTTGCATACACTGTTTCTGTGCATCTTCAGTTAGATTCAGAAAGTTCAGAGTTTCAGTGTCGATCTTCGTCAGTAAATTCAGTCACATGTTCACAGTGCCTTTGGCACGTTGCTCACGGCCTAGCGTGCCTGTCCGGAGCCTCACACGCGTGCTTGGCGCGTTCCTGGCGTCGGTGGCGCCCTGGCCCGCCTGCGCCGGCGTGTCTTGCGGTGGCCGAACCACCGTAGCGGCCGACCGGGAGCAGAACGGCGGCTTAACGCCGTTTGGCGCCGCCCAATCCCTCTGGTGGCTCCGCGTGGCCACTTCCTCGCCAGCACATGCATGCAGCACCGTCGCCATGGCGCAGCACGCACAGAGCGTGCTCTCTGCCGCCGACGGACCCGCGCCGCCCGTTCCGTCGAATCCACCCAGGGCTCCTAATCCTAGTTGGTTTAGCGTCAAAACGGCACTAGTGGAACTCCACGCTGACGCCCCACTCCCTAAACCTCCCCGACCAAGCTCTGCGCCGCCGTAACCATCACCGGAGAGGTCCGTTCACGGCCACCGCCTCGAATCGCCTATAAAAAGGAGCCCCGAGCTCGCTCTCGTGCACACACACCACCCTGCACTTCACCAAGACCTCGCTTAGCCACTGGGAGGACCTCGAGGAGGTCTCCTCCCCCAACTCCGGCCGCCTAGATCCGCCTCGGCCACCAGCTTGATTCACTGCGGTGAGGCCATCTCCGGCGCCCAAACCTCGTCCGCAGCCTCCTCTTACACCTAGTGCTCTAACCCCCACCTCAGTTCGATCCTTGCAGCCCTCCTCGGCGAGATCCACCATCGCCCGAGCCGCCGTCCATGGGAGAAAGTGTCGCCGTCGGCGTGGTGCTCCCCGACGCCCAAGTCCACCACCCACCGGCGGAAGGACACTGCGATACTCTTGGTACACTCCGATCTCCACGACTCGCCGTGGTTCGACGCCGACGACCACTGCAGCCTTGAGCGCGGCGAGGTCTTTTAAACTGACATGTGGACCCCATGTCAGCCTCTTTCTTTTCCCGCGAACCGTTTTTCCGTTGGCGCCTTCGGGCAGAGTACGTTTTCCCTGTGGGCTTGCGCGTTTCTATTCGAACCGTTTTCTGTTTTCTCAGTTAAACCCCTGGAACTTTTCTGTTTCATTACAGATGAGTCCCTGGACAGAAACCCTTATAACTTTTTAATAAAAAGTGATTTTTGAGTGATTCTTTTCTGACAGTCTTATAATTTTGTCTAGTTTTTTATGGGATTTATTTGAAATATTTTTGGACCAACTTTTTGTACTCCACGGTATTTACGTTAGCGCGTGTATTTTTGTTACCATAGATACCGGAGGAGGTGACGGAACCGCGAACTTGGCCGAGCTAGACCCCGACTACTCTGAACCAGGCAAGCATGTTTGAACTTTTCATATGATGAGTGTTCTGGCAAGTTTGCATTAAGTAGTTTCATGGCATGTTTGTGAGCATACCGATGAAGGTTATTTTCATGCAAAGTTGAGGCAAGTGAGTTCGACAATCCATACGTGTTGGATGTGAATGTGCATGGCCATGTGTTGGCATGAGGATGGGTAAGATGGCAGTGTTGTAGCATGCCAGTCTTATGCCATACTATTTGACTCCAGTGTCAAGCCGTATCAGTTCGGTTCCCATCCATTTCCCTTCCGTACTACCACATGTTTTCCATAAGGGATATGGCTTAGTAAGTAGCAAACCGCTTTCCTGGTACACACCAAATGGAGAGGCCGTGATGATGGTTCCATGGCCCTGGATTAAAGCCAGTCATCCGGTCAGGGGGCATGGGTGTTTCCGGTTGGGACCGAGAGGGGGGCACCCCTTAGAGCGTGCGAATATAAATTTGATCCCATGCTATTCGAGATTGTGATCTCCCCGTCTCAAAAGTTTTTCTTGGACGATGTCTAGGGTGATTCCTGGCATTCGTGAGGTAGGATGGGTGTGTACTGGTTACCTGTGTTTCTTAAACGGAACTAGTCCTTCAAGACTACGGAAATCCGTTGGCTGTGAGTAATTTTAGTACAAACTCTGCAGAGTCATAATTCCTCGAATCATCTTATCCATGTCCAAGTTCTGTATTATCTTATCCTGACAAGTGTCGGTTTGGTGACAGATACTCCGGTGATTCACATGAGTACTAAGTCCGGTTAAATGTTTATTCCTGTGGATGGACTAACCCGTTTATATTCATGTGTTGAATATTTATTATGAGTGCTATATCTTTGTGATGAAAGCCCTTTCTGTGATGTCGCTCAGACGTCCGACTGCGGCATTGTTGTTATTTATTTTCATTATAAGCCCTTTCTGTGATGTCGCTCAGACGTCCGACTGCGGCATTGTTGTTATTTATTTTCATTATAAGCCCTTTATGTGATGTCGCTCAGACGTCCGATCATGCATTGTTGTTATTTATTTTCATTATAAGCCCTTTACGTGATGTCGCTCAGACGTCCATCGCGGCATTGAGGTTATTTATTTTCATTATAAGCCCTTTCTGTGATGTCGCTCAGACGTCCGACTGCGGCATTGTTGTTATTTATTTTCATTATAAGCCCTTTCTGTGATGTCGCTCAGACGTCCGACTGCGGCACGCATGTATTTTTATTTTTATATAAGCCCTTTATGAGGTGTCGCTCAGACGCCCGACTGTGGCATGTTTTGCTTATTTATTCACCCTTCGAGGCGTCGCTTCAGACACTCGATCGGTTTTGAATTTATCTTCTTTGGGTTTTTGAGCGGACTACCGCCGATTCCCTTCTTGATTATTTTTCTTTGCTATACTGTTCTAATTGAGCATTGTTAAGATTAACCATGTCGCATTCATGCATTCATTTGTTATATCTTTTGTCCGAACTGTCTTGCGAGTACTTTCATAGTACTCACCTGGCTTGTTGATTTGGCCAGATGCCGACGTAGGCGATCTCATGGATGAAGAGTTCGATAGCGTGTCCGACTCCTAGAGGGATACCAGTCAGTCTCGTACGACCCCTGGATTACTCACTATGATATATCCGCTTCCGCTACCCAAAATAAATTCATCGAGCCTCACCTCGACGCCGATGAGCCGTCAATCTGATAGACTTAGTAACCACCCCGCTGTGTTATTCCACCAACCACTCATAGCTCGAGTCAGTAGTATTTCCACCCCACCCCTTTGAGTCATATGCGCCACTATGTATAATTATTGGCGTGTTGTAATAATTGGTCGGGCATCTTCAGTCCGATCCCTGTAATATTGTAATGCTACTGGCTTTTTGTATCAAAGTTTTGTCAACCGGTATGAAGGATTTCCCTCATATTGGACTTCATAGGTCGGTGGTTCAATAAATATTTTTATTGAAAAACCGGTCGTGACAAGCTTGGTACCAGAGCCAGGCTGACTGTAGGAAGCCACTAGGTACGATCGCTAATCGGTTATTAGCATAGTAGAACTATTTGTTGTTTTTACAAATGTAGTCAAATTCTCACAGTCAGCATAAAATTTATGATTTGACTCCTCGGGATTTTTGCCTACTTTTGTTGATGGCCAGCAACGATTGCGAGTCGCAGATGTTCGCCAACATGCCCGATGGATTTTCAAGCTTCTCTCCTTCATCGTCCAAGTCGCGATGGGGCCAGATGTGCGCCCAGTTTTCTCTCTCTCTCTCAGCACAAGGTCAATGACCGTCTAACCATGCACCAAGCCGCGGTGGAATTCAAGAGAGGACGAGTTGAGCGTTACCGGTTCGTGGGGAGAGCCATGCCCACAGAGAAGCACGCGCTACAGATGGCAGCCCGTGAGGCGATAGCCCGTCTCAGGGATATCCTGCCTTCGATGAAGACTCGTCGCTACCGCTATCTGCCATGTCACGTGCCATACACTTGCCACTACGCGTTCTCTTGCCCCGAGAGGAGAACGGGATGAAGCTTTGATATGCTCATCGAGTATCTTCGGGCTTTGGAGGCAGCCTTGACAACTGGCGGGCGACTTTGTAGCTGCACTGCATGGACTCGATCCATGGCTGTACCGCCAACAGGAGGGAGCTCCTGCGTGCTGCACCACTGACTTTCGTCTCGTCATCAGCATCGTTCGCTCCTACTGCTCGCACCGCTACTCGTCGCCTGCCTACCACGGAGGAATTCAACCACGTCATTGCGCCTACTCCGGTTCGTTCTGCACCACCCCTCGTGCCCGCTCAGATTCGTGTTGTCCCGCACAGGGCACCTGCTCCACCAACTCCGCGCAGCACCTCTCGTCTGGAGCCTATCTCTGAGGAGGAGGTTGAGTCCCCAGCCTCTCTACGCCTCACCCTTGGCAGGCCAAGGGAAATCCTTACCATCTCCGACTAAGTGCGCTTAGCCGCCATGCGATGTACCGACTTGTGCGATATGTTTATATGTAAATAGGTTGTGAGAAGTAGTCTGTTTGCGCATCATGTAGGATCTGGAGAAGTGCACTAGACTAAATAACATGTCAGGATTTATGGACGCATATCCTAAGTGATGTATTTGTATAATTACTGCTTGCGTGTAAGATATGTAATGAACGGCCCTTCTCCATGCGCAAACGTATTTTCCTCTTGAAAAATCTTGGAGCATTCGCAACTTTTTGCATCTTCTTGAATTTATTGATTTTTGCGGCTCAATTCCTTTTCTTATGAGTGTTCCAAAATATATCCCCAGAGTGAACTATGTCTCGTCCTTGGACGCGCTCCATGCCAACTCCGACAGAGGAAAATTATGGCACACCCCCAGGCAACAATTTCACACAGGGACAGACAAATCAGCAGGACAGTGAAACGGCACTTTCCCAAATGTGCCGTCTTTATGAACAATGTCAGCAGCAACATCAGGAAATACTGAACCAAGTCATCAATATGGGAAATCACCGCGGACCGTATCAGCAGCAATCCAAGTTATCTGAGCTACAGAAGACGCGTCCCCAAACATTTTCTCCTGTGACAAACCTCTGGAAGCCGAGGACTGGCTTCGAGACATGGAGAGAAAATTAATTATCGCCCAGTGTTCAGACCTTGAGAAAGTACTTTATGCTCCGCACTATCTCACTGGAGCAGCCGTATCATGGTGGGAAAATTTCCTGCACATGCACCCCAACGAAAATAATATATCATGGGAGGAATTTAAAGAAGGTTTTCGTGGGGCACATATTCCTAAGAGTCTTATGAAGACCAAAAAGAGAGAATTTGATGACCTCAAGCAAAGGACAATGACAGTGTCAGAATACAACAGTCAGTTTACCCTGCTGTCTTGCTACGCCAACGAGGAGCGTATGTCAGAAAACAAAAAGATGTAGAAATTCCTAGACGGTCTGACGCCCGCGCTTAAATGTCAATTAGTCGTACACACATTTCCAGATTTTAAGACGCTGGTGGATAAGGCCATTACCATGGAAAATGAGAGACGCAGCTTAGAAGATTTCCGCAAGCGGAAGAGGGACCAGATTAAACACACCCGCAACCACCACAGCAAGACAGATGTTCAGAAGAACTGGACACCTGCAGACCCGACAAGCATCTCACGCCCAATCAAGAATTTCCACGCAAGGGACAAGGAGTTCACATACCGCCCAGGCGTTACCTGTTACGCTTGTGGAGAAGAAGGACACTACGCCAAGCAGTGCCCCAAGCCAAGGAACTCGACCCCAAAGCCGAACAACGGAAGCAATAATTCGGCACCAAAGCGCAACAATTTCAACCCAAATAACAACCACAGGAAGGGTCATTTGAACCACGTGACCAAAGAGGAAGCACAAAATGCCCCATATATCGCATTTCCAGTGCGTTTCACATCAACACAATACCTGCCATGGTTTTGTTTGATTCTGGAGCTTCTCACTCGTTCGTTTGAAAAGTTTTGCTTTGCAAAATAATTTTTCGATGCTTCCCTTGGGAAAATCTATGATCGTCAAGTCCCCTGGAATTAAGCAAGTTACCCAGAATTATTGCCAGGGTGTGGTTATCGAGTTTGAAGGGTTGAGGTTTCACGCAAATCTTATCGTATTGGAAAATAAAGGACTGGATGTCATCTTAGGGATGGATTGGTTAAACACCAACAAAGGTTTTATCGACTGCTTCAACAGGACCGTAATTCTCACCCATCACCACGGGAAGACCATAAAAGTTTCAGCCAAGGAAAGAAAAATATCCAGGCAACCGAGATTAAACAAGGTGGATATTTCTGAATTGAGCAAAGTTCCAGTAGTGTGTGAATTTCCAGACGTATTCCCCGAAGAACTACCAGGCATGCCACCAGATCGAGAGATAGAATTCAGCATTGAGCTAGCACCCGGAACCGCTCCCATATACAAGAAACCATACAGAATGGCACCATCCGAATTGGTGGAACTGAAGAAGCAAATAAAGGAACTGTTGGAAAAAGGGTACATACGAGCCAGTTCCGCACCATGGGGTTCACCAATTTTATTCGCCAAAAAGAAGGATGGAACACTGAGATTGTGCATAGACCATCGAGCGCTAAACATGGTCACAATCAAGAACAAATATCCGATGCCTCGAATAAATGATTTATTCGATCAACTCGCTAAGGCCAAGGTGTTCTCAAAGATTGACTTGAGATCGGGATATCATCAACTGAAAGTTCGAACCGAGGATATTCCCAAGACCGCCTTCACCTCCGTGACACGGATTGTACGAGTTCACCGTGATGCCATTCGGACTAACAAACGCCTCAAGATATTTTGTTCACCTCATGAACAAAGTATTCATGAAGTTTATGGATAAGTTTGTTGTGGTATTTATCGATGATATTCTGGTATACTCCAAAAACATCAGAAGAACACGCTGAACATCTCCGGATTGTACTAGGAGAACTCAGGAAACATCAGTTGTACGCCAAATTCAGCAAGTGTGAATTTTGGCTAAAGCAAGTAGGTTTTCTGGGCCACGTACTAACTCAAGAAGGTATCGCCGTAGACCCGGAAAAAGTCAAGGCCGTACTTGGCTGGAAGCCGCCAGGCAGCGTGACGGATGTACGAAGTTTCTTGGGTATGGCAGGATACTACCATAGATTTATTGAAGGATTCTCCACCATAGCAAAGCCAATGACACAACTACTCAAGAAAGACAAGAAGTTTGAATGGACGGAAGCTTGCGAGAAAAGTTTCCAAGAACTAAAGAGGAAGCGGCAGCGACAGCACCAGTACTAATTGTGCCAGATATACACAAGAATTTTGAAGTATTTTGTGACGCATCTCGAAAGGGCCTCGGGTGCGTATTAATGCAAGAAGGCAAGGTTGTCGCATATGTTTCCAGACAGCTTCGCAAGCATGAGGAAAATTACCCTACCCATGACCTGGAATTAGCAGCAGTGATACATGCACTCAAGGAATGGAGACACTTTCTACTTGGTAATCGTTGCGAAATATACACGGACCACAAAAGCCTCAAGTATATTTTCACACAACCAGAACTGAATTTACGGCAGCGACGCTGGTTGGAATTAGTAAAGGATTATGATGTTGGATCCACTACCACCCGGGCAAAGCAAATGTTGTAGCGGACGCTCTGAGTCGTAATCCCAGTCCAGACAACGACAACATGCCAGACTTAAGACCTGAATTCCAGCAAGAGTTCGCAAGGCTCAACCTGATGGTGGTCACCGAAGGCAGTGTGTCAAACTTAGGAGTATAGCCTACCCTGATAGAGAAGGTTAAAGAGGCTCAACGTGGACACCCCAGCATTGAAGGCATAAAGCGTAAGATGAAATTGGGCAAGGCCTCAGAATTCAGTATTGATGAGCAAGGAATATTGTGAATGCAGGGAATAGGCTCTGCGTACCAAATATCCATGACCTTAAACAGCAAATCCTGGCTGAAAGCCACACGCTCCATATTCAATCCATCACGGAGGAACAAAAATGTACAAAGATCTTCAGGAAACATTTTGGTGGCATGGTATAAAAGAGACATAGCCACGTTTATTGCATGTTGTGACTCTTGTCAACGCATCAAGGCCGAGCACCGTAAACCGGCGGACTATTGCAACCGAATAAGATACCCGAGTGGAAATGGGACGAGATCGGAATGGATTTTATTGTTGGACTACCTCGGTCACGACACGGACATGATGCCATATGGGTAATCACCGATAGACTGACTAAAGTAGCTCACTTCATCCCCGTGAAGACAACACACACCACTCAGAAGCTTTCTAGGCTCTACCTCTCTCGTATCGTTTGCCTACATGGAGTCCCAAAGAAAATAATCTCGGATAGAGGCACTCAATTCGTCTCCCGGTTTTGGGATCACTTACAACAAGCTCTGGGAACTCAGCTGGCATTCAGTACCGCATACCATCCCCAGACAGATGGGCAGACTGAACGAGTAAATCAAATTCTAGAAGATATGCTGAGAGCATGTGTCCTCACCTATGGGACCAGTTGGGAGGAGAGCTTACCATACGCAGAATTCGCATATAACAACAGCTGTCAGTCCAGCCTGCAAATGGCACCATTTGAAGCTCATGCAGACGATTTAAGATGTCGTACCCCGCTAAATTGGTCGGAAACCGGAGACAGTCATATCTTCGGCCCAGACCTGCTCAAGGAGGCTGAGGATAAAGTCAAGGTAATTAAGGACCGGCTCAAGACAGCCCAAAGTCGACAAAAGAGTTATTACGATCAGAAGCATCGTGGAGTCCATTTTGAACCCGGTGAATTTGTGTACCTACGAGTATCATCCATGAGAGGCCTACACCGATTCAAGATTAAAGGAAAACTAGCACCGAGATTCATCGGGCCTTTCTGCATAGTAGCACGAAGAGGCACAGTGGCCTACCAGCTAGACTTACCCGAAGAATTATCCGACATCCACGACGTATTCCACGTCTCCCAATTGAGGAAGTGCGTAAGCAACCCAGAGAAACAAGTACCCTCACATATCGGGAGCATCCGATAAAAATCTTGGAAGAGTCAGAAAGGAGAACCCGACAGAAAACCACCAACTTCTTCAAAGTTCAGTGGAGCAACCACACCGAAAGTGAAGCCACTTGGGAAAGGGAGGATTTCCTTCGAACAGAGCACCCACAATTATTTGAAAATCAACTGGAATCTCGGGGACGAGATTTTTCCTAAGGGGGTAGGTGCTGTGACACTCCAAAATTTTTGTTGTTTTTGTTTTCAGCAAAAGCCTTACTTGGTTTGAAGAAGGTCATTTAAACCCTTCTTAAAAACCTCTCTTCTGAATTTTCTTCTCAAAAGCATTTCTTGGATTTATTTTCTTCTAAAAAGAAACCTTTTTGGTTTTGGGCTATTCTTTGGTTTTGATCCATCCTTGGGTTTACCATGTCTCTTGTGGTAAATTTCTCCCAAAACCCTCCTTCCACTTTGGTTCAACTCAAACATTCTGTCCAAACTAGTGAAATCCATTTTTGGACTTTATTCCAATTATTTCCTCTCCCAAAATAATTATGTCTTTTCTTTTGAGCCTAAGTGATTTGCAAAGCAAGTACCCTAATGATTTTGAGTTTTGACCTCAAACCAACTTCCTTGGATAGTCCTTGGTACCCACAACCCAGAACCATCTTGATCCACTCTTCCTCTTTTCAAAAATTTCAAAATTTAACCTCTGCAAGTTTGGACCAGATTCATCATTTTGATGAAATTCATATCTACACTTCTCCAAAAATTCTACCAAAATTCAGGCAACCTCTAGTTGCAATGAGAGACCACTCCACCAAAAACCAGCTCAAGGAAATTTCCCACGTGCCAAAACCATTACATCGAACACCTTGCATACCTTTGTTTACATGCATCTTGATTAGATTCAGAAAATTCAGAGTTTCAGTGTCGATCTTCGTCAGTAAATTCAGTCACATGTTCACAGTGCCTTTGGCACGTTGCACACGGCCTAGCGTGCCTGTCCGGAGCCTCACACGCGTGCTTGGCGCGTTCCTGGCGTCGGTGCCGCCCTGGCCCGCCTGTGCCGGCGTGTCTTGCGGTGGCCGGACCACCGTAGCGGCCGACCGGGAGCAGAACGGTGGCGTAACGCCGTTCGGCGCCGCCCAATCCCTCTGGTGGCTCCGCGTGGCCACTTCCTCGCCAGCACACGCATGCAGCACCGTCGCCGTGGCGCGGCACACACAGAGCATGCTCTCTGCCGCCGACGAACCCGCGTCGCCCCGTTCCGTCGAATCCACCCAGGGCTCCTAATCCAAGCTGGTTTAGCGTCGAATCCACGCTGACGCCCCACTCCCTAAACCTCCCCGACCAAGCTCTGCGCCGCCGTAACCATCACCGGAGAGGTCCGTTCACGGCCACCGCCTCGGATCGCCTATAAAAAGGAGCCCCGAGCTCGCTCGTGCACACACACCACCGCACTTCACCAAGACCCTGCCTAGCCACTGGGAGGACCTCGAGGAGGTCTCCTCCCCCAACTCCGGCCGCCTAGATCCGCCTCGGCCACCAGCTTGATTCACTGCGGTGAGGCCATCTCCGGCGCCCAAACCTCGTCCGCAGCCTCCTCTTACACCTAGTGCTCTAACCCCCACCTCAATTCGATCCTTGCAGCCCTTCTCGGCGAGATCCACCATCGCCCGAGCCACCGTCCGCCGGAGAAAGTGTCACCGTCGACGTGGTGCTCCCCGACGCCCAAGTCCACCACCCACCAACGCGGAAGGACACACTGATACTCTTGGTACACTCCGATCTCCCTGACTCGCCGTGGTTCGACGCCGACGACCACCGCAGCCTTCGGGCGCGGGTGAGGTCTTTTAAACCTGACATGTGGACCCCCATGTCAGCCTCTCTTTCTTTTCCCGCGAACCGTTTTCCGTTGGCGCCTTCGGGCAGAGTACGTTTTCCCTGTGGGCTTGCGCGTTTCTATTCGAACCGTTTTCTGTTTTCTCAGTTAAACCCCTGGAACTTTTCTGTTTCATTACAGATGAGTCCCTGGACAGAAACCCTTATAACTTTTTAATAAAAAGTGATTTTTGAGTGATTCTTTTTCTGACAGTCTTATAATTTTGTCTAGTTTTTTATGGGATTTATTTGAAATATTTTTGGACCAACTTTTTGTACTCTCACGGTATTTATGTTAGCGTGTATTTTTGTTACCATAGATACGGAGGAGGTGACGGAACCGCGAACTTCGCCGAGCTAGACCCCGACTACTCTGAACCAGGCAAGCATGTTTGAACTTTTCATATGATGAGTGTTCTGGCAAGTTTGCATTAAGTAGTTTCATGGCATGTTTGTGAGCATACCGATGAAGGTTATTTTCATGCAAAGTTGAGGCAAGTGAATTCGACAATCCATAAGTGTTGGATGTGAATGTGCATGGCCATGTGTTGGCATGAGGATGGGTAAGATGGCAGTGTTGTAGCATGCCAGTCTTATGCCATACTATTTGACTCCAGTGTCAACCCGTATCAGTTCGGTTCCCATCCATTTCCCTTCCCGTACTACCACATGTTTTCCGCAAGGGATATGGCTTAGTAAGTTGTGAACCGCTTTCCTGGTACACACCAAATGGAGAGGCCGTGATGATGGTTCCATGGCCCTGGATTAAAGCCAGTCATCCGGTCAGGGGGCATGGGTGTTTCCGGTTGGGACCGAGAGGGAGGCACCCCTTAGAGCGTCTTGAATATAAATTTGATCCCATGCTATTCGAGATTGTGATATCCCCGTCTCAAAAGTTTTTCTTGGACGATGTCTAGGGTGATTCCTGGCATTCGTGAGGTAGGATGGGTGTGTACTGGTTAGCTGTGTTTCTTAAACGGAACTAGTCCTTCAGGACTACGGAAATCCGTTGGCTGTGAGTAATTTTAGTACAAACTCTGCAGAGTCATAATTCCTCGAATCATCTTATCCATGTCCAAGTTCTGTATTATCTTATCCTGACAAGTGTCAGTTTTGGTGACAGATACTCCGGTGATTCACATGAGTACTAAGTCCGGTTAAATGTTTATTCCTGTGGATGGACTAACCCGTTTATATTCATGTGTTGAATATTTATTATGAGTGCTATATCTTTGTGATGAAAGCCCTTTACGTGATGTCGCTCAGACGTCCGATCATGCATTGTTGTTAGTTATTTTCATTATAAGCCCTTTACGTGATGTCGCTCAGACGTCCCGCTTGACATTGTTGTTATTTATTTTCATTATAAGCCCTTTACGTGATGTCGCTCAGACGTCCATCATGACATTGTTGTTATTTATTTTCATTATAAGCCCTTTTCGTGATGTCGCCAGACGTCCGATCGCTGACATTGTTGTTATTTATTTTCATTATAAGCCCTATCTGTGATGTCGCTCAGACGTTTGACTGCGGCATTGTTGTTATTTATTTTCATTATAAGCCCTTTCTGTGATGTCGCTCTGACGTCCGACTGCGGCATGCATGTATTTTTATTTTTATATAAGCCCTTTATGAGGTGTCGCTCAGACGCCCGATTGTGGCATGTTTTGCTTATTTATTCACCCTTCGAGGCGTCGCTTCAGACACTAGATCGGTTTTGAATTTATCTTCTTTGGGTTTTTGAGCGGACTACCGCCGATTCCCTTCTTGATTATTTTTCTTTGCTATACTGTTCTAATTGAGCATTGTTAAGATTAACCATGTCGCATTCATTCATTCATTTGTTATATATTTTGTCCGAACTGTCTTGCGAGTACTTTCATAGTACTCACCTGGCTTGTTGATTTGGCCAGATGCTGACGAAGGCGATCTCATGGATGAAGAGTTAGATAGCGAGTCCGACGCCTAGAGGAATCCCAGTCAGTCTCGTGCGACCCCTGGATTAGTCATTGTGATATATCCGCTTCCGCTACCCAAAATAAATTCATCGAGCCTCACCTCGACGCTCGATGAGCCGTCAATGCAGTAGACTTAGTAACCACCCCGCTGTGTTATTCCACCAACCACTCATAGCTCGAGTCAGTAGTATTTCCACCCCACCCCTTTGAGTCATATCCGCCACTATGTATAATTATTGGCGTGTTGTAATAATTGGTCGGGCATCTTCAGTCCGATCCCTGTAATATTGTAATGCTACTGGCTTTTTGTATCAAAGTTTTGTCAACCGGTATGAAGGATTTCCCTCATATTGGACTTCATAGGTCGGTGGTTCAATAAATATTTTTATTGAAAAACCGGTCGTGACAGAGGGTAGGACAAAAGATGTCATGCAAGTTCTTTTCCATAAGCACGTATGACTATTTACGGAATACATGCCTACATTACATTGATGAACTGGAGCTAGTTCTGTGTCACCCTATGTTATGACTGTTACATGATGAACCACATCCGGCATAATTATCCATCACTGATCCGGTGCCTACGAGTTTTCCATATACTGGTTTACGCTTATTTACTTTTCCGTTGCTACTGTTACAATCACTACAAAATACCAAAAACATTACTTTTGCTGTCTTTACTTTTGTTACCGTTACCACCACTATCATATTACTTTGCTACTAAACACTTTGCTGCAAGTACTAAGTTTCGGTGTGGTTGAATTGACAACTCAGCTGCTAATACTTGAGAATATTCTTTGGCTCCCCTTGTGTCGAATCAATAAATTTGGGTTGAATACTCTACCCTCGAAAACTGTTGCGATCCCCTATACTTGTGGGTTATCAAGACCTTTTTCTGGCGCCGTTGCCGGGGAGTATATCTCTATTCTTTTAGTCACTTGGGATTTATATCTGCTGGACACTATGAAGAACTTGAAAGACGCTAAGACAACAATTTATCCCTCAACTACGAGGGGAGGTAAGGAACTGCCATCTAGCTCTGCACTTGATTCATCTTCTGTTATGAGTAAGATAGCGACACCTAAACCTGCTTCTGCTATTCGTTCCGATATGTCGCATGTTATTGATGATGCCACTTCTGCTATGCATGATACTTATGATGAAACTACTTCTATGCTTGATACTACTGTGCCCCTTGGTGAATTTCTAGATGAACAAATTTCTAGGTCTAGAGAAAGAGAAATTATTGAAACTGAACACGATGATGTTAGTAATGATGATAATATGCCTGCTATTCCTGAGGGTTATCTTTTTAATGCTGAATCTACTGCAGCTGTTCTTGCTTGCCAGGATAGACTTGAACTTAAGAGGTTGCTAGTTAAATGGAGTAAAGAATCTTTTAGAGATAGGATGAGACCCGACCCTGCTTTTGCTACTTCACCTATATGTGTTCTGATCAGGATTATTATGATTTTTCTGTTGATCCAGATATAATTACTTTGGTTGAATCTGATCCTTTTTATGGCTATGAATTTGAAACTGTTGTGGCACATCTTCGTAAGTTAAATGATATAGCTGCCCTGTTTACTAATAATGAGAGATCACGCTACCTTTATTTACTCAAAATATTTCCGTTCTCATTAAAGGGTGATGCTAAGAAATGGTTTAATTCTCTTGATCCTGGTTGTGTGCAAAGTCCCCAGGATATGATTTATTACTTCTCTGCTAAATATTTCTCTGCTCATAAGAAACAAGCTGCTTTGAGGGATATATATAATTTTGTGCAAATTGAAGAAGAGAGTCTCCCACAAGCTTGGGGGAGGCTTCTCAAGTTACTTAATGCTTTGCCTGATCATCCTCTTAAGAAACCTGAAATACTTGATATCTTTTATAATGGACTAACCGATGCTTCCAAAGATTACCTGGATAGTTGTGCTGGTTCTCTTTTCAGGGAAAGAACACCGGATGATGCTGAAATTCTATTGAATAATATGTTGGCAAATGAAAATAATTGGGCACCTCCCGAGCCACCTCCTGAGCCAGCTCCTGAGCCAATTACTGAGCATATTCCTAAACCAACTCCGAAGAAGAGAGGTGTTCTATTTATCAGTCCCGAAGGTATGCAAGAGGCAAAGAAATCTATGAAAGAAAAAGGTATTAAAGCTGAAGATGTTAATAATTTACCTCCTATTGAAGAAATACATGGTCTTAATTTACCGCCTGTTGAAGAAGTATATGATCTCAATTACTTATTTACTGAAGAACCTCCCGATATCCCGACACAGGTAGTAAGGTAAATTCTCTCTATAGATTTGATGAAGGTGATATTCCTCATTATAAGTCTGCTAGGCAATGCTTCGATGAGTTTGATAATTTTATTGTCAAACAAGAAAATTCTAATGCTTATTTTGGTAGACAATTGAAATATGATTCTGATATGATTAAACGCTTGAGTGATTATATGGCTGATATTAGAGGTGAACTTAAACTTGTTAGCAAACATGCTTCTATGGTTACCACTCAAGTAGAACAAGTACTTAAAGCTCGAGAAGAAATGCTTGATGAAATGAATAGTCTGAAAAGCGATTATCTTTGTTAGAGTGGCTACTAGAACTGGTAGAATGACTCGGGAACCTTTGTATCCTGAAGGCCACCCTAAGAGAATCGAGCAAGATTCTCGGAGAAATAATATTGATATGCCTAGTTCTTCTAAAAGGAAGAAAAGAAAAATGATAGAACTGTGCAAACTTCTAGTGAACCTGTTCTTGAACCACACGAGAATCCAAATGATATCTCTATATGCGATCTTTGAAACACAATCTGGTAATGAAGATGAACCTAGTGGAAATGTTAATGATAATGTTCATGATGATGCTCAACCTAGTAATGATAATGATGTAGAAGTTGAACCTGCTGTTGATCTTGATAACCCACAATCAAAGAATCAACATTATGATAAAAGAGACTTCGTTGCTAGGAAACATGGTAAAGAAAGGGAACATGCCTTTTCCTCCGAAACCATCCAAGAAAAAGGATGATGAGGATTTTGAGTGCTTTGCTGAAATGATTAGACCTATCTTTTTGTGTATGCGATTGACTCATATGCTCAAAATGAATCCTTATGCTAAATATATGAAAGATATTGTTACAAATAAAAGAAAGATACCGGAAGCTGAAATTTCCACCATGCTTGCTAATTACACTTTTAAGGGTGGAATACCAAAGAAACTTGGAGATCCAGAGTACCTACTATACCATGCTCCATTAAAAGAAATTATGTTAAAACTGCTTTATGTGATCTTGGAGCCGGTGTTAGTGTTATGCCTCTTTCTTTATATCGTAGACTTGACTTGAATAAGTTGACACCTACTGAAATATCTTTGCAAATGGCTGATAAATCAACTGCTATACCTGTCGGTATTTATGAGGCTGTGCCTGTTGTGGTTGCAAAGCGTTACTATTTTAACGGACTTTGTTATTCTTGATATTCCCGAGGATGATAGTATGTCTATTATTCTTGGAAGACCTTTCCTTAATACTGCAGGGTTGTTATTGATTGCAACAAAGGCAATGTCACTTTTCATGTTAATGGTAATGAGCACACGGTACATTTTTCGAGGAAACAACCTCAAGTTTATAGTATCAACTCTATTGGAAAAACTCCATCGGTTATATTTGGAGGGTTTGAATTTCCTCTCCCTACTGTTAAGAAGAAATATGATATACTTATTATTGGGGATGTCCATATCCCCGTTGAGGTAACATAGTGTTATTCGAAATTTCTCCCATTCCATGACTATCGGAATGAGTATGTTAACAAGACTTGATCAAACTTGTTAGTGGATTCTTTTTTATGAGCATGAGATGGATGAAACTAGAAGCACAACCTTCTGTACCCTCTTTATATTCTCTGTTATTTAGTAAAAATAAAGTAAAATAGTATTTTTCTGTCTGTCTCCCAACTTATCCGTGCAATATAAAAATATCCCGAAAATAAAAGTCCTCAGAATGCCATGCCAATTTAATATGATTTTTGAGGAATATTTGAGGATTTTAGTGCAAAAATGACATGGGAGGCTGCCACACAGCCACGAGGGTGGAGGCGCCCTACCCCTGGCGCCTCCCTGCCTCGTGGGCCCACGGTGGCCCTCCTCCACTTATCCCTGCACCCATCTTCTTCCTCTGCCTCGCACAAACCCGAAAAACCAACTCAAGCTCGTGTTCCAGCAACTTTTGCTGCGATTTTCGATCCCCTTGCTCAAAGCACCTCTCGCAAAACTGCTTTGGGAGATTGTTCCTTGGTATGTGACTCCTCCATTGGTCCAATTAGTTTTTGTTCTAGTGCTTTATTTATTGCAAATTTGTGCTGTATAGGTGACCATGTTCTTGAGCTTGCATGTCAAATTTATATGGTTCTAAGTAGTTCTAATGCTTGATATATGCTCTAGGCACTTGTATGAGTAGTTGCCATCAGTTTTATTGAAGTTGGTTCAGTTTTGTTTGAAGTTACTAAAAATTTCAGATTGTTTCAGAAATAATGAAGAGACTTTTGAGGGGCTCGTCGAGCCGAAGCTCGAAGGAAAAACAAAAGGAAGAAGAGCAGAAGCCCAAATTTAATTTGCCTCGCACCGCGGAGGTCCGGCCGTGTGAATGGCCTTCCGATGACTTCTTGAGGAGAGTCGGGATTCATGAGGATTTATATCTATTAATTGAGAACGCCGGCCTCACCGACTTCCTCCGCGACCAACGTCATCAGTATCTCTTACTCACAAATACTTTTGTGCAGAACTTCTACTTTTTCCCTAAGAAATCACCTCCAACAGTAGAGTTTCATTTATATGACGTTGTTAAGGAAATGCCATTAGCTGAATTTTGCGAGGTTTGCAAAATACCCTTTGAGGGCACCTTAAATGAACCACACCATAATGAAATGGAAGCTTTTATTAACACTATCACTGTGGGAGAAACCAGGAAGGTTTCTGATGCAAGAATTACTAGCATACATTTTCCTGTTTTGCGCTACTTTGCCTTATTTGCTAGTCGCTGCTTGATTGGTCGCGGGAACTGTGGAAACCTTAGCATTCCTGATATTATCATTTTTTCCATGGTTTATACCGCAATAACTCTGTTAGTATGGGTGGAATTGTTGCTAAACGGTTAAGTCTGAACCGTACTAAGGGCCCCATCTTTGGAGGCATTTATGCTTCGCGCCTAGCTGAATATTTTGAAATACCTATTAGGCATGAGGAGAAAGAAGAAACAGCGCTGCCCCGTGCTTATTTAGATTATAAGAGTATGCTAGCGCATGATTTTCTTGTTAAGAGTCGCGAAGGGGAGCTCAAATATAAATTGTACTTTGATAAACATCACCCTAAGACTATTACTTTGCCTGCTCTCTCTTTGTTTAACTTGTCTACAGGTCCGTACATTGTTCCGTGGGCGGCTGTCCAAGCCTATCGGAATCCCGCACCAGCCCCGGAACCGGAGCCACAAGATGAGCCTCCACGAATGTCTGTTTATTCTTGGGATCCTGAGGCGGTTGCGGTCGGTGGCGATCGAGTCCTCTTCATCACATTATGATCCCAACTATTCTTCATCGTGATACGACCCCAGCTACACCTACGGGTATCCGTCAGGCTATCCCTGGCAATAGACCAACTTAGGCCAAAAGCCTAAGCTTGGGGGAGTACGTATTTCTCACCGACATTACATTTATGCGCACACACACTCATTGCTAGATGTCGGTGCTCATACTCTTTCACTGTAATATCCATGCTAGTTTATTTTCCTTTTTCCTGCTTTCTTCTTGTGTGTTTAATAAACCTTAGAAAAACCAAAACAATTAGTAGTAGTTTATTTTTCCTGCTGTAGTAGTAATAATTAAAAAGAAAACCCAAAAATATTTCCCGTTCTTCTTTTGCTTGCTGTGAGCTTTCCCGTGTAAATAGTTTTTATTTTTTTCCTTTCTTTGGGGGTCGAGAAGACTTTATTGATAATGCTTAGTGGCTCTCATATGCATTATTGTTTATCTAACTTAGATCCTATATTACTTGTCTTCTCTCTTGAGTTGAATGCTTGCAGATTCCAGCTTAGTCCAATGCACGTGCACTATTATTACTATACACACCGTTCGGTCGTGCAAGTGAAAGGCAATAATGATGATGGACTTATTGGGATGAGAAAAGCTGGTATGAACTCGACCTCTCTTGTTTTTGTAAATATGTTGATTCATCGTTCCTGATTCAGCTATTATGAAGTAAACATATTTGCAATGACATTTAGAGATTATAGTTGTTTGTGCCATGCTTGATTAGCTATGAGTTATAATGGTTTACCTTGCGTGCCAACATGCTATTAGAATGATTATGATGTGGTATGATGGATGGTATCCTCCTTTAAATGAATTGAGTGACTCGACTTGGCACATGTTCACGCACGTAGTTTAATCAAATCAACATAGCCTTCATGACATTTATGTTCATGGTGGATTATATCCTACTCATGCTTATACTCGGTGTAAATTAATTTTAATGCATGTTTACGACTGTTGTCGCTCTCTCAGTTGGTCGCTTCCCAGTCTTTTGCTAGCCTTCACCTGTACTAAGCGGGAATACTACTTGTGCATCCAAACTCCTTAAACCCCAAACTTGTTCCATATGAGTCCACTATACCTTCCTATATGCGGTATCTAACTGCCGTTCCCCCAAAGTTGTTCCATATGAGTCCACTATACCTTCCTATATGCGGTATCTAACTGCCGTTCCAAGTAAATTTGTATGTGCCAAACTCCAAACCTTCAAATGAAATTCTGTTTTGTATGCTCGAGCAGCTCATGTGCAACTAGGGCTGCCTATATCTTCCATGCTAGGTGGGTTATTCTCAAGAGGAGTGGACTCCGCTCCTCATTCACGAGAAAAGGGCCGGTAACCGGGATGCCCAGTCCCATGATCCAAAAGATCAAAGAAAATCAAAATAATTAAACAAAACTCCCCTTGGGACCCGTTGAATGTTGGAGCAACTCATTGTTTCGAGCAAGCCATGGATTGATGCTTGTGGAAGAAGGGGAGTATAAACTTTACCATTCTGTTTGGGAACCGCCTATAATCTGTTTAGCATGGAAGATATCGTCATCCCTTAGTTGTTATGTTGACAATGAGAGTATGCCGCTAAAAATACAAATTATCTCTATTTCAAAATCGAGCTCTGGCACCTCTACAAATCCCTGCTTCCCTCTACGAAGGGCCTATCCATTTACTTTTATGTTGAGTCATCACCCTTCTTATTAAAAAGCACCCGCTAGAGAGCACACTCACGTTTACATTCATTATAATTGGTTTATATTGGGTATGACTTGACTGGATCTCTTTTACCATGAATTACAATGTTTAGTCAGTCCTTGATCTTTAAAGGTGCTCTGCATTTATGTTTTGCGGTCTTAGAAAGGGCTAGCGAGATACCATTTCGTTATATCATGTTATGATTATTTTGAGAAAGTGTTGTCATCCGAGTTATTTTATTATGGCTCGCTAGCTGATTATGCTATTGATATGAGTAATTATGAGACCTACGTGTTATTGTGAGTATGGTTAGTTCATAATATTTGCTGAAACTGGAATGCTGGCTTTTCATGTTGACAACAACAAGCGCAAACAGAGATTGTAAAAGTTTTTCTTTTTCTCTTTCAGTTTGTCAACTGAATTGCTTGAGGACAAGCAAGGGTTTAAGCTTGGGGGAGTTGATACGTCTCCGTCGTATCTACTTTTCCAAACACTTTTGCCCTTGTTTTGGACTCTAACTTGTATGATTAGAATGGAACTAACCCGGACTGACGCTGTTTTCAGCAGAATTGCCATGGTGTTGTTTTATGTGCAGAAAATAGAAGTTCTCGGAATGACCTGAAACTCCACGGAACACCTTAGAAAAAATAATAAAAAATCCTCGCTAAAGATGAAGACCAAGGGGCCCACACCCTGCTCACGAGGGTGGGGCGCGCCTCCCAGGCGCGCCCTACCTCGTGGGCCCCTGATGGCCCTCCGGCGCCAACTCCAACTCCATATATTGGCTTTCGGAGAAAAAAATCAGAGAGAAAGTTTCATCGCGTTTTACGATACGGAGCCGCCGCCAAGCCCTAATCTCTCTCGGGAGGCTGATCTGGAGTCCGTTCGGGGCTCGGAGAGAGGATTCGTCGCCGTCGTCATCATCAACCATCCTCCATCACCAATTTCATGATGCTCACTGCCGTGCATGAGTAATTGCATCGTAGGCTTGCTGGACGGTGATGGGTTGGATGAGATTTATCATGTAATCGAGTTAGTTTTGTTATGGTTTGATCCCTAGTATCCACTATGTTCTGAGATTGATGTTGCTATGACTTTGCTATGCTTAATGCTTGTCACAAGGGCCCGAGTGCCATGATTTCAGATTTGAACCTATTATGTTTTCATGAATATATGTGTGTTCTTGATCCTATCTTGCATGTCTATAGTCACCTACTATGTGTTATGATCCGGCAACCCCGAAGTGACAATAATCGGGACCACTCCCGGTGATGACCATAGTTTGAGTAGTTCATGTATTCACTTTGTGCTAATGCTTTGTTCCGTTTCTCTATTAAAAGGAGGCCTTAATATCCCTTAGTTTCCAATAGGACCCCGCTGCCACGGGAGGGTAGGACAAAAGATGTCATGCAAGTTCTTTTCCATAAGCACATATGACTATTTACGGAATACATGCCTACATTACATTGATGAACTGGAGCTAGTTCTGTGTCACCCTATGTTTTGACTGTTACATGATGAACAACATCCGGCATAATTATCCATCACTGATCCGGTGCCTACGAGTTTTCCATATACTGCTTTACGCTTATTTACTTTTCCGTTGCTACTGTTACAATCACTACAAAATACCAAAAACATTACTTTTGCTGTCTTTACTTTTGTTACCGTTACCGCCACTATCATATTACTTTGCAACTAAACACTTTGCTGCAGATACTAAGTTTCCAGGTGTGGTTGAATTGACAACTGAACTGCTAATACTGGAGAATATTCTTTGGCTCCCCTTGTGTCGAATCAATAAATTTGGGTTGAATACTCTACCCTCGAAAACTGTTGCGATCCCCTATACTTGTGGGTTATCATGGGCTCGATCTTACGGTGCTTGATCCCAGTGACAGAAAGGGAACCGACACGTATGTATCGTTGCTACTAAGCATAAAATGATGGGGTCTATCTCTACATAGATAGATCTTGTCTACATCATGTCATCGTTCTCATTGCATTACTCCGTTTCTCTATGAACTTAATACACTAGATGCATGCTGGATAGCGGTTGATGTGTGGAGTAATAGTAGTAGATGCAGGCAGGAGTCCGTCTATTAATCTTGGACGTGATGCCTATATAATGATCATTGCTTGGATATCGTCATGATTATTTGAAGTTCTATCAATTGCCCAACAGTAATTTGTTTACCCACCATTTGCTATTTTTCTGGAGAGAAGCCACTAGTGAAACCCACGGCCCCCGGGTCTTCTTTCTCATATATTTGCCTTTGCGATCTACTTTTCTCTTGCATTTATTTTCAGATCAATTAAACCAAAAATACCTTGCTGTGTTTTATTTCTATTTATTTTATTTTGAGTTCGATCTATCAATCTACTACAATTTATCTCACGTCCATTTGCCTATCCTGAGGCGCCGTACCCCCGAAGGGATTGACAACCCCTTTAACACGTCGGGTTGCGAGGATTTTTTACCTGTGTGCAGGGGTTGTTTACGTTCTGTTGCTTGGTTCTCCTACTGGTTCGATAACCTTGGTTTCATATCTGAGGGAAATACCTACCGCCGATGTGTTGCATCATACCTTCCTCTTTGGGGAAATACCGACGTAGCTTCAAGCGACATCAAAAGGAATTTCTGGCGCCGTTGTCAGGGAGGATCTTCAACATATACCAGGTTCCTAATCACAAAATCTCATCTCCTTGCAATTTACATTATTTGTCATTTTCCTCTCGTTTTTCTCTCCCCCACTTCACAAAAATTTGTCGTTTTATTCGCCTCTCTTTTCCATTCGCTGTCTTCTCGTCCGATCTATTCTTTGCTTGCAATCATGAGGGATTTTGGTATCGCACCAACAGATGATGGCCTAAATCCTAAGATAGGACGTACGGGCAATCTAGATGCTAAAACTTTTATCTTGGGGCAAGGAATCGTTACGGGAAAAGAACGTATCCAAGAATTTTTCAATTCTGTTGGAAATTTGAGTCTTGATGATGCTCCTATACCTAAAACTACTAGATCTTATTCGGATGCTATCTCAGCACTAGTTCTGAAACTCGAAAGTAAATTTATTCATACTCATCCTACTTTGCAAAGATTTTTTTTGAGCTTCCCGAAATAAAGAATCCTAGGGCTAAAAAGTTGGCCACTCTCGTTCTTATGAATGAGTTTGACTATGTAATTCGGGAAGCTAGGGAAATCTCTGATTTTTATGGTATGAATCGTGAAAAACCCATGATAGATGAAATTCTTTACAATAGTGACTATGCACTAAGGCATTTTCTTGGGGATAATAAGATCTTTGATGAGAATCTTAAAAAGGAAGTCCCCGTTCTAGATATAATCCAACAAGTTTTTAATAATGTTAATCAACACTACTCTTGGATTGTTGCGGGAAATCAATGGGGTTATGATGAAAACCAACTAAGGAATGCTAAATTTTTCACGGATAATATGTTTTATGTTGTCTTTACAAATCCCCATGATGAAAACACCTCTAACAAAATTAAGAAGAAGAAAGATGACAAAACATAGATCCTTACTTTATGCCTAGCTAAGGGCGTAAACTATAGCGCTTGTTGGGAGGCAACCTAATGAATAAATTTTATTTTTATTTTTTTCTTTCTGTTCTTGAGTGTTAGCACAATTATTCTACTGTTATGATTGTGTTTTTTGTGTTTTAATTAGTGTTTGTGCCAAGTAAAGCCTTTAGGATCTTCTTGGGTGATCGTTGTTTGATCTTGCTAAAAAACAGAAACTTATGCACTCACGAAAATAATTTTCATAAATCACAGAAAAGTGCTTTTGACCTGATTCTTTTTCAGAAGATTAATATACAAATTACCCTGGTCGTCCTAATTTTTCAGAATGTTTGGAGTTATATAGGTATTTGAAAAAGTCAGATTGCTACAGACTGTTCTGTTTTGATAGATTCTGTTTTCTTTGTGTTGTGTGCTTATTTTGATGGCTCTATGGTTTTCTTTGATGATTTTTTGCCATAGAAAGTTGGAATACGGTAGATATAATACAAAAACAAAATATGAATTGGTTTTATACAGTATTTATAGTAGTGGTTTGCTTTCTTATACTAACAGATCTCACGAAGGTTTTGTGGAGTTTTGTGTGATTGAAGTTTTCAAGTTTTGGGTTATCTTACGATGGATGAAGGAAGGATAGAAGAGCCTAAGCTTGGGGATGCCCTGGCATCCCAAGCTATTATCCAAAAATGAGCAACCAACTAAGCTTGGGGATGCCCCGAGTGGCATCCCCGCTTTCTTCCAACGAAAATCGGTATTTTACTCGAAGCTATATTTTTATTCGTCACATGATATGTGTTTTGCTTGGAGCGTCTTGTATGATATGAGTATTTGCTTGTTTTACTTTGTGTTTTAAGTCATCAATCCTTGCTGGACACACCTATTTGAGAGAGCCAAAATTATGTCATGACTTATTAGAATTGCTCTCTATGCTTCACTTAAATTTTTTATGAGCTATGGACTTGCTCTAGTGCTTCACTTATAATTTTTTGGGCACGGTGTGCTTAGTATTTTTTAAGAAATACTCTCTTGCTTCACCTAGATTTATTTGAGAGTTAGTAAAATTTTCAAGAAACTCTCTCTTGCTTCACTTAAATTATTTTGAGAGAAAGAAAAAAATTATGCTCTTGATCTTCACTTATATTTGTTTGAGCTTATGAAAAGCAACAC
The DNA here is from genome assembly GCA_021605145.1 of Aegilops bicornis. Classification (NCBI taxonomy): domain Eukaryota; kingdom Viridiplantae; phylum Streptophyta; class Magnoliopsida; order Poales; family Poaceae; genus Aegilops; species Aegilops bicornis. Next base: position 783,339,065 of record CM038673.1, read on the forward strand.
ATGAAAATTAGTCCCAAAGTGATAGATATCCAAGAAGGATGTAATAAAAACTTTCATGAAGATCATTGGACAAAATAAACTTGGTTCTTAATAATAGTTTTGAGATATGATGATGTGATATGTGAGTTATGTTGATGAGTAATTATGCTTTAGTAAGAATAATTGTGTTAAGGGTTGTGATACCCTATGCAAGTACGAAAGTCAACAGTCATGCAATAAAATTATATCCTACTTATGGTGCATTATTCAGTGTTAATTATGCTTAATGCTTGCTTATGAGATTGTTCGTTTCTTGGTTGGCCGCTTCTCAATCTTTTTGCTAGCCTTCATTTTGCACCAAGTATGATCTCCACTTGTGCATCGAAAATCCTTTAAACCAGTTTTGCCACATGGGTCCACTATATCTACCTATATGTGGTATTATTTTGCCGTTCTAAGCAAATTTGCATGTGCCATCTCTAATTTTCAAAATAATCTTCTCTTTTGTGTGTTCGTTTCGCTCGCAGAGCGGTGAAGGGTGGCTAATATTTTCCATGCTAGATGTATTATTCTCATGATGAGTGTTTATTCACTTGTCATTGCACGAGAGTAAGGCAAAGGTTTTAGGGATGCCCAGTCTCGAAATGAAAAAATGAATTTACTTTATGTTGTCAAATAATAAATTCCTTGGAAAGTGTTGGTATGGAGGGCAAGCATGTATACGGCTAGCCATGGAAAGTGAAAGTATGGTGGAAAAAGGAATAAACTTTATTTTCTGTTTGGGAACCGCCTATGGCATATCTAGCATGGAAAATGTTGGGAACTCTAAGTCGTTTTCGTTGGTGGGATGCATACACCTCCCAAAATGTTTTATCTCTAATTTTTCGCTTTCAGCTCTGGCACCTATACAAATCCCTACTTCCCTCTGCGAAGGGCCTTTCTTTTACTTTATGCAATTTTTATTTTGAATTTGAGTCTCCATCTTCTCTCATAAAAAGCACCAACTAGGAGGCAATATGATCGTACTTAAGTATTGGGTGTAGTTAATATTCGAGTGTGTTTCATAAGTGGATCAATGGTTGAGCATGATGGGCTAGGGATAACTTATTTTAGCGTTGATATTTTGAAAGACATGGTTGCTTGTTGATATGCTTGAGTATCTAAATTATTATGTCAAAACTAGACTATTGCTTTGAATCACATAAAAGCCCAATTGTCCATGCTATAAACAAAAGAATATGATATGACATGTTAGGCAGCATTCCACATCAAAAATTCTGTTTTTATCACTTACCTACTCGAGGATGAGTAGGAGTTAAGCTTGGGGATGCTGATACGTCTCCAACGTATCTATAATTTTTTATTGTTCCATGCTGTTATATTATCAATCTTGGATGTTTTATAATCATTTTGTAGTCATTTTATATCATTTTTTGGTACTAACCTATTGACATAGTGCCAAGTGCCAGTTGTTGTTTTCTACATGTTTTTTACATCACAGGAAATCAATATCAGACGAAGTCCAATTGCCACGAAACTCCACGATGATTTTTATGGGCCAGAAGGAAAACAACGGTCCCTGGCTGCGCCTGGGGGTGCCCCCGAGATGGGCACAACCCACCAGGGCGCGCCAGGAGGCCGAGGCGCACCCTGGTGGGTTGTGCCCACCTCGGGTGACCCCGGACCGCCTCTTTGCTCTATAAATACCCCAATATTCCAGAAACCCTAGGGGAGTCGACGAAATATTCATCCAGCCACCACACAGAGTCCAGAACCACTAGATACAATCTAGACACCATCTCGGATGGGGTTCACCACCTCCATTGGTGTCTCTCCGATGATGCGTGAGTAGTTCTTTGTAGACCCTCCGTAGTTAGTACCTATATGGCTTCCTCTCTCTCGCTGAATTCTCAATACAATGGTCTCTTGGAGATCCATATGATGTAACTCTTTTTGCGGTGTGTTTGTTGGGATCTGATGAACTTGAGTTTATGATCAGTTATATTTTTATATCCATGAAATTTATTTGAGTTTCTTTAATATATTATATGCATGATTACTTATAGCCTCGTATTTCTTCTCCGATATTTGGGTTTTGTTTGGGAAACTTGATCTATTTATCTTGCAATGGGAAGAGGTTCTTTGTAGTGGGTTCGATCTTGCGGTGCTTGATCCCAGTGACAGAAAGGGATATTGTGCAACGATGGGGTCTATCTCTACATAGATAGATCTTGTCTACATCATGTCAGCTATGGAGATGCCCATCGATTGATGTTAATGCAAGGAGTAGGGATTGCCATGCAACGGATGCACTAGAGCTATACATGTATGAAAGCTCAACAAAAGAAACTAAGTGGGTGTGCATCCAACTTTCTTGCTCACGAAGATCTAGGGCCTTTGAGGAAGCCCATTGTTGGAATATAGAAGCCAAGTTCTATAATGAAAAATTCTCACTAGTATATGAAAGTGACAAAACAAGAGACTCTCTATCATGGAGATTACGGTGCTACTTTGAAGCACAAGTGTGGTCAAAGGATAGTAACATTGTCCCTTCTCTCTTTTTCTCTCATTTTTTTGGCCTTCTCTTTTATGGCCTTTCTCTTTTTTTTATTCCTCACTTGGGACAATGCTCTATAAAATGATGATCATCACACTTCTATTTATTTACAACTCAATGATTACAACTCGATACTAGAACAATGTATGACTCTATATGAATGCCTCCGGCGGTGTACTGGGATATGCAATGAATCAAGAGTGGCGTGTATGAAAGAATTATGAATGGTGACTTTGCCACAAATACTATGTCAACTACATGATCATGCAAAGCAATATGACAATGATGAACGTGTCATGATAAACGGAACAGTGGAAAGTTGCATGGCAATATATCTCGGAATGGTTATGGAAATGCCATAATAGGTAGGTATGGTGGCTGTTTTGAGGAAGATATAAGGAGGTTTATGTGTGAAAGAGCGTATCATATCACGGGGTGTGGATGCACCGGCGAAGTTGCACCAATTCTCAATGTGAGAAAGGGCAATGCACGGTACCAAAGAGGCTAGCAATGATGGAAAGGTGAGAGTGCGTATAATCCATGGACTCAACATTAGTCATAAAGAACTCACATACTTATTGCAAAAATCTACAAGTCATCAAAACCAAGCACTACACGCATCCTCCTAGGGGGATAGATTGGTAGGAAGAGATCATCGCTTGTCCCCGACCGCCACTCATAAGGAAGACACTCAAAGAACACCTCATGTTTCAAATTTTTTACATAACGTTTACCATACATGCAGGCTACGGGACTTGCAAGCTTCAACACAAGTATTTCTCAAATTCACAACTACTCAACTAGCACAAAACACCACTTCAAGGTACTGTAATGAACTCATTCTTTATTTATATTGGTGTTAAACCTACTGTATTCCAACTTCTCTATGGTTTGTAAAATACTTTACTAGCCATAGATTCATCAAAATAAGCAAACAACACACGAAAAACAGAATCTGTCAAAAATGTAATGCTGTAGTAATCAGAATTCTAACGCAAACTTCTGGAACTCCAAAAATTCTAAAATACTTATTGCCTTATTGTCCACCAGGAGGCCGAGGCGCACCCTGGTGGGTTGTGCCCACCTCGGGTGACCCCGGACCGCCTCTTTGCTCTATAAATACCCCAATATTCCAGAAACCCTAGGGGAGTCGACGAAATATTCGTCCAGCCACCACGAGTCAGAACCACTAGATACAATCTAGACACCATCTCGGATGGGGTTCACCACCTCCATTGGTGTCTCTCCGATGATGCGTGAGTAGTTCTTTGTAGACCCTCCGTAGTTAGTACCTATATGGCTTCCTCTCTCTCGCTGAATTCTCAATACAATGGTCTCTTGGAGATCCATATGATGTAACTCTTTTGCGGTGTGTTTGTTGGGATCTGATGAACTTCGAGTTTATGATCAGTTATATATTTTTATATCCATGAAATTTATTTGAGTTTCTTTAATATATTATATGCATGATTACTTATAGCCTCGTATTTCTTCTCCGATATTTGGGTTTTGTTTGGGAAACTTGATCTATTTATCTTGCAATGGGAAGAGGTTCTTTGTAGTGGGTTCGATCTTGCGGTGCTTGATCCCAGTGACAGAAAGGGATATTGTGCAACGATGGGGTCTATCTCTACATAGATAGATCTTGTCTACATCATGTCATCGTTCTTATTGCATTACTCCGTTTCTCCATGAACTTAATACACTAGATGCATGCTGGATAGCGGTCGATGTGTGGAGTAATAGTATTAGATGCAGGCAGGAGTCGGTCTACTAATCTTGGACGTAATGCCTATATAATGATCATTGCCTAGATATCGTCATGGTTATTTGAAGTTCTATCAATTGCCCAATAGTAATTTGTTTACCTACCGTTTCCTGTTTTTCTCGAGAGAAGCCACAAGTGAAACCTACGGCCCCCGGGTCTTCTTTCTCATATATTTGCCTTTGCGATCTACTTTTCTCTTGCATTTATTTTCAGATCTATTAAACCAAAAATACCTTGCTGCATTTTATTTCTATTTATTTTATTTGGTGTTCGATCTATCAATCTACTACAATTTATCTCACATCCGTTTGCCTAACTTGAGATGCCGTACCCCGGAAGGGATTGACAACCCCTTTAACACGTCGGGTTGTGAGGATTTGTTATCTGTGTGCAGGGGCTGTTTACTTGTGTTGCTTGGTTCTCCTACTGGTTCGATAACTTTGGTTTCATATCTAAGGGAAATACCTACCGCCGCTGTGCTGCATCATCCCTTCCTCTTTAGGGAAATACCGATGTAGCTTCAAGCGACATCAACGTACCACCTCTGCGGGGTCCTCAAGCCTCTGCACCGTCACTAACCCACGCGACCGCCACCAAAGCAGGTTCGGGTAATCGACAGGCTGGCTCCTCACCAAGCTGCGCCCCCTGGTAGGTAGCACCTCCTAGTACCAGCCCGGCGGAGCCCAGTCCCGGACATGGCCCCTCTGATCAAGCAGGTGTCCTCCGCTGAGTCGACGATAAGGATGCAGGATAGGCATCGTCGACGTCGATGCGGGAATAATTGCTTTAACTAAAAAATAACAACGAAACATAAATTTTCTTACTAAAAATAAACTAGTTCTATTAATTCAACTAAACACTTACTATAAATAAAAATAAACTAGTTCTTACTAAAAATAAACTAGTTCTATTAATTTTATTACTAAAAATACACTAATTCTATTAATTCAACTAGTTCTTACTAAAAGTAAACTAGTTCGACTAGTTCTATTAATTTTCTTACTAATTCTATTAAACACTACTGCCCTAGTTCTTAAGCATCTACAAGTACTAACTAATTAGATTAACCCTACCTAGGAACTACTACCCTAATTAGCATCTAATTTGATGAACCCTAACTAATTTGATGCACGCTAAAATTTGATGAACCCTAGGAACCCTAGCTAGGCAGAGGTAGGGGAGGAGGAGGAGGAGGTGTAGGTGTGCTCACTTCGAGTGCCGATGGAGTTAGGGAGCGGCCGAGGGAGGGGCAGGCAGCATCGAGGGAGGTGTCGGGGCTCGGGCGCGCGGCGGAGAGCGGCGATGTAGGGCGGCGTCGAGGTCAGGGTCGGGGGCGGCGTCGGGGGCGGCGTCGAGGGCATGCGAAGGGCAATGGGAGAGCGCGCGGCCGCCGACGGTGATGTAGGGCGACGGCGGCGGCAAGAGCAGATGAGTTAGATTTGGGGGAAGTGATGTCTACTACGCAACCTTCTCATTGTAGACGTTGTTGGGCCTCCAAGTGCAGAGGTTTGTAGGACAATTGCAAATTTCCCTCAAGTGGATGACCTAAGGTTTATCAATCCGTGGGAGGCGTAGGATGAAGATGGTCTCTCTCAAACAACCCTGCAACCAAATAACAAAGAGTCTCTTGTTTCCCCAACACACCCAATACAATGGTAAATTGTATAGGTGCACTAGTTCGGCAAAGAGATGGTGATACAAGTGCAACATGGATGGTAGATATAGGATTTTGTAATCTGAAACTATAAAAACAGCAAGGTAACTAATGATAAAAGTGAGCGTAAATGGTATTGCAATGCTAGAAAACAAGGCCTAGGGTTCATACTTTCACTAGTGCAAGTTCTCTCAACAATAATAACATAATTGGATCACATCAATATCCCTCAACATGCAACAAAGAGTCACTCCAAAGTCACTAATAGCGGAGAACAAACGAAGAGATTATGGTAGGGTAATGAAACCACCTCAAAGTTATTCTTTCCGATCAATCCATTGGGCTATTCCTATAAGTGTTACAAACAGCCCTAGAGTTCGTAGTAAAATAACACCTTAAGACACACATCAACCAAAACCCTAATGTCACCAAGATACTTCAATGTCACCTCAAGTATCCGTGTGTATGATTATACGATATGCATCACACAATCTCTGATTCATCTATTCAACCAACACATAGAACCTCAAAGAGTGCCCCAAAGTTTCTACCGGAGAGTCAAGACGAAAACGTGTGCCAACCCCTATGAATAGGTTCATGGGCGGAACCCGCTAGTTGATCACCAAAACATACATCAAGTGAATCAATAGAATAACCCATTGTCACCACGGTTATCCCATGCAAGACATACATCAAGTGTTCTCAAATCATTAAAGACTCAATCCGATAAGATAACTTCAAAGGGAAAACTCAATCGATTACAAGAGAGTAGAGGGGGAGAAAAATCATAAGATCCAACTATAATAGCAAAGCTCGCGGTACATCAAGATCGTATCACCTAGAGAACAAGAGAGAGAGAGAGAGAGAGAGAGAGAGAGAGATCAAACACATAGCTACTGGTACATACCCTCAGCCCCGAGGTGAACTACTCCCTCCTCGTCATGGAGAGCGCCGGGATGATGAAGATGGCCACCGGTGAGGGTTCCCCCCTCCGGTAGGGTGCCGGAACAGGGTCCCGATTGGTTCTTGGTGGCTACAGAGGCTTGAGGCGGCGGAACTCCCGATCTATTCTCTCCCCGAAGGTTTTAGGGTATATTGGTATATATAGGAGAAAGAAATACGTCAGGGGAGCCACGAGGGGCCCACGAGGGTGGAGGGCGCGCCTAGGGGGGTGGGCGCGCCCCCTGCCTCGTGCCTTCCTCGTTGATTCCCTGACGTGCACTCCAAGTCTCCTGTATTGCTTTCTTTCAAAAAACAACTTTCCCGAAGGTTTCATTCCGTTTGGACTCCGTTTGATATTCCTTTTCTGCGAAACACTGAAACAAGGGAAAAACTGGCACTGGGCTCTGGGTCAATAGGTTAGTCCCAAAAGTAATATAAAAGTGCATAGTAAAGCCCATAAACATCCAAAACAGATAATATAATAGCATGGAACAATAAAAAATTATAGATACGTTGGAGACGTATCAGCATCCCCAAGCTTAATTCCTTCTCGTCCTCGAGTTGGTAAATGATAAAAACAAAATTTTTGATGTGGAATGCTACTTGGCATAATTTCAATGTAATTCTTCTTAATTGTGGTATGAATATTCAGATCCGAAAGATTCAAGATAAAAGTTCATGTTGACATAAAAGTAATAATACTTCAAGCATACTAACTAAGCAATTATGTCCTCTCAAAATAACATGGCCAAAGAAAGTTCATCCCTACAAAATCATATAGTTCAGTCATGCTCCATTTTCGTCAAACAAAAATGCTCTCATCATGCACAACCCCGATGACAAGCCAAGCAATTGTTTCATACTTTAGTAATCTCAAATTTTTTCAACCTTCACGCAATACATGAGCGTGAGCCATGGATATAGCACTATGGGTGGAATAGAATATAATGATGGGGGTTATGTGGAGAAGACAAAAAAGGAGAAAAGTCTCACATCAACGCGGCTAATCAAAGAGCTATGGAGATGCCCATCGATTGATGTTAATGCAAGGAGTAGGGATTGCCATGCAACGGATGCACTAGAGCTATACATGTATGAAAGCTCAACAAAAGAAACTAAGTGGGCGTGCATCCAACTTGCTTGCTCACGAAGATCTAGGGCCTTTGAGGAAGCCCATTGTTGGAATATAGAAGCCAAGTTCTATAATGAAAAATTCTCACTAGTATATGAAAGTGACAAAACAAGAGACTCTCTATCATGGAGATTACGGTGCTACTTTGAAGCACAAGTGTGGTCAAAGGATAGTAACATTGTCCCTTCTCTCTTTTTCTCTCATTTTTTTGGCCTTCTCTTTTTTATGGCCTTTCTCTTTTTTTTATTCCTCACTTGGGACAATGCTCTATAAAATGATGATCATCACACTTCTATTTATTTACAACTCAATGATTACAACTCGATACTAGAACAATGTATGACTCTATATGAATGCCTCCGTGATGTCTTTGGGATATGCAATGAATCAAGAGTGGCGTGTATGAAAGAATTATGAATGGTGACTTTGCCACAAATACTATGTCAACTACATGATCATGCAAAGCAATATGACAATGATGAGCGTGTCATGATAAGCGGAACAGTGGAAAGTTGCATGGCAATATATCTCGGAATGGTTATGGAAATGCCATAATAGGTAGGTATGGTGGCTGTTTTGAGGAAGATATAAGGAGGTTTATGTGTGAAAGAGCGTATCATATCACGGGGTGTGGATGCACGTGAAGTTGCACCAATTCTCAATGTGAGAAAGGGCAATGCACGGTACCAAAGAGGCTAGCAATGATGGAAAGGTGAGAGTGCGTATAATCCATGGACTCAACATTAGTCATAAAGAACTCACATACTTATTGCAAAAATCTACAAGTCATCAAAAACCAAGCACTACACGCATCCTCCTAGGGGGATAGATTGGTAGGAAGAGATCATCGCTTGTCCCCGACCGCCACTCATAAGGAAGACACTCAAAGAACACCTCATGTTTCAAATTTTTTACATAACGTTTACCATACATGCAGGCTACGGCACTAGCAAGCTTCAACACAAGTATTTCTCAAATTCACAACTACTCAACTAGCACAAAACACCACTTCAAGGTACTGTAATGAACTCATTCTTTATTTATATTGGTGTTAAACCTACTGTATTCCAACTTCTCTATGGTTTGTAAACTACTTTACTAGCCATAGATTCATCAAAATAAGCAAACAACACACGAAAAACAGAATCTGTCAAAAACAGAACAGTCTGTAGTAATCTGTAACTAACGCAAACTTCTGGAACTCCAAAAATTCTAAAAGAAATTGGTGGACCTGAGGAATGTCTCTAGTAATCATCTGCAAAAAGAATCAACTAAATATCACTCTCCAGTAAACAAATTTAGCTAATTTCGTGAGCGCTAAAGTTTCTGTTTTTTACAGCATGATCATAAAGACATCACCCAAGTCTTCCCAAAGGTTCTACTTGGCACAAACACTAATTAAAACATAAAACCACATCTAAACAGAATATAGATGGATTATTTATTCCTAAACAAAACCAAAAAGCAAGAAACTAAAATAAAATTGGGTTGCCTCCCAACAAGTGCTATCGTTTAACGCCCCTAGCTAGGCATGATGATTTCAATGATGCTCACATAAAAGATAAGAATTGAAACATAAAGAGAGCATCATGAATAATATGACTAGCACATTTAAGTCTAACCCACTTCCTATGCATAGGGATTTTGTGAGCACAACTTATGAGAACAATAATCAACTAGCATAGGAAGGCAAAACAAGCATAACTTTAAAACTTTAAGCACATAGAGAGGAAACTTGATATTATTGCAATTCCTACAAGCATATATTCCTCCCTCATAATAATTTTCAATAGCATCACGAATGAATTCAACAATATAACCAGCACCTAGAGCATTCTTTTCATGATCTACAAGCATAGAATTTTTATTACTCTCCACATAAGCAAAATTCTTCCCATTCGGAATAGTAGTGGGAGCAAACTCAACAAAATAACTATCATGTGATTGAAAATTAAGATCAAGATGACAAGTTTCATGGTTATTATTATTCTTTAAAGCAAACGTTTCATCACAATAATCATCATAGATAGGAGGCATTCTTTCATCATAGTAAGTTTGCTCATCAAAACTTGGGGGACTAAACATATCATCTTTATCAAACATAGCATCCCCAAGCTTGTGGCTTTTCATATCATTAGCATCATGGGTATTCAAAGAATTCATACTAACAACATTGCAATCATGCTCATCATTCAAATATTTTATGTCAAGCATTCTACGTAATTCTTCTTTTAGTACTTGAGCAAAATTTTCCTTCCCATCATTTTCACGAAAGATATTAAAAAGATGAAGCGTATGAGGCAAACTCAATTCCATTTTTTGGTAGTTTTATTTTAAATATAAACTAGTGATAAAACAAGAAACTAAAAGATTTAATTGCAAGATCTAAAGTTATACCTTCAAGCACTCACCTCCCCGGCAATGGCGGCAGAAAAGAGCTTGATGTCTACAACGCAACCTTCTCCTTGTAGTCGTTGTTGGGCCTCCAAGTGCAGAGGTTTGTAGGACAGTAGCAAATTTCCCTCAAGTGGATGACCTAAGGTTTATCAATCCGTGGGAGGCGTAGGATGAAGATGGTCTCTCTCAAACAACCCTGCAACCAAATAACAAAGAGTCTCTTGTGTCCCCAACACACCCAATACAATGGTAAATTGTATAGGTGCACTAGTTCGGCGAAGAGATGGTGATACAAGTGCAACATGGATGGTAGATATAGGCTTTTGTAATCTGAAATTATAGAAACAGAAAGGTAACTAATGATAAAAGTGAGCGTAAACAGTATTGCAATGCTAGGAAACAAGGCCTAGGGTTCATACTTTCACTAGTGCAAGTTCTCTCAACAATAATAACATAATTGGATCACATAACTATCCCCCAACATGCAACAAAGAGTCACTCCAAAGTCACTAATAGCGGAGAACAAACGAAGAGATTATGATAGGGTACGAAACCACCTCAAAGTTATTCTTTCCGATCAATCCATTGGGCTATTCCTATAAGTGTTACAAACAGCCCTAGAGTTCGTAGTAAAATAACACCTTAAGACACACATCAACCAAAACCCTAATGTCACCTAGATACTCCAATGTCACTTCAAGTATCCGTGGGTATGATTATACGGTATGCATCACACAATCTCAGATTTATCTATTCAACCAACACATAGAACCTCAAAGAGTGCCCCAAAGTTTCTACCGGAGAGTCAAGACGAAGCGTGTGCCAACCCCTATGCATAGGTTCATGGGCGGAACCATAAGTTGATCACCAAAACATACATCAAGTGAATCAATAGAATAACCCATTGTCACCACGATTATCCCATAAGACATACATCAAGTGTTCTCAAATCATTAAAGACTCAATCCGATAAGATAACTTCAAAGGGAAAACTCAATCCATTACAAGAGAGTAGAGGGGCAGAAACATCATAAGATCCAACTATAATAGCAATGCTCGCGATACATCAAGATCGTGTCACCTCAAGAACACGGGAGAGAGAGAGAGAGATCAAACACATAGCTACTGGTACATACCCTCAGCCCCGAGGGTGAACTACTCCCTCCTCGTCATGGAGAAGCCGGTATGATGAAGATGGCCATCGATGAGGGTCCCCCCTCCGGCAGGGTGCCGGAACAGGGTCCCGATTGGTTTTTGGTGGCTACAGAGGCTTGCGGCGGCGGAACTCCCGATCTATTCTGGTCCCCGAAGGTTTTAGGGTATATTGGTTTATATAGGAGAAAGAAATACATCAGGGGAGCCACGAGGGGCCCACGAGGGTGGAGGGCGCGCCCAGGGGGGTGGTCGCGCCCCCCTACCTCGTGCCTTCCTCGTTGATTCCCTGACGTGCACTCCAAGTCCCCTGGATTGCTTCCGTTCCAAAAATAAATTTCCCGAAGGTTTCATTCCGTTTGGACTTCGTTTGATATTCCTTTTCTGCGAAACAATGAAACAAGGGAAAAAACAGAAACTGGCACTGGGCTCTGGGTCAATAGGTTAGTCCCAAAAGTAATATAAAAGTGCATAATAAAGCCCATAAACATCCAAAACAGATAATATAATAGCATGGAACAATCAAAAATTATAGATACGTTGGAGACGTATCAGGAAGTGGCCGTGGGGAAGAAGAAGCGCGCGGTTAAGTCAAAAATAGCAGTAGCGCGTTCGAGGAAAAGCGCTACTGCTATATTAGCTATAGCTAACTTAGCTATAACGTTGGCTGACAAAACGCGCTACTGCTAAGTTAGCTATAGCGCATGTCCTGAAAACACGCTGCTGCTACGCCTTTCTCCTTTATTTTCTTTTTTCATTTGTTTTCCTTCACATTTTCTTTTTTTCCTTCTCCTTTTTCTATTTCTTTCATTTTCATTTACTTTTCTATATGTTTTTCATTTTATGTTCCTTTCATTAGCAGTAGCGTTTTCTGTGTAAAATACGCTGCTACAACAACCTTAGCAGCACCGCGCTTTGCTTAAGCTCGCTACTACTATTGGTAGCCTGGCGAGAACAGTAGGGGAATTATAGTTGTAGCGCTTCTTCCCTGGGACGCGCTACTGCTATAAACTTAGCTGCAGCGCGTTTGTTTGCCACGCACTAGTGGTAAGTAGTAGTAGCGCTTGTTTTTGTCTCGCGCTACTGGTAAGATTCTGTGTATAAGGTTTTCCCTAGTAGTGCTATGATGTGGTTGCAATTTGTGGTAGGGTTAGATGTTCAAGCATGTGGTAGGCTAGATTAGTAGTAGAGTTTAAAGTTGAACCTTCTGCTTGTGTTGGTTCGTGCTTAGATCTGTGATTTGTAGCTATTGGTGGTCCATTGTACCATGATGTTTGTTGTAGATGTATGTTCCTACTCATAGGTTGTACGGTATGCTTAGTATGATAGCGATGAACCATGTGCTTAGTATGATAGTGATGAAGCATGTGCTTGGTATGATAGTGATGAACCATGTACATCTACGCTCCTGCTTTCATGGATTGTCCGGTATGTTGTGTGCTATGCTTACTGTCAATGTGTGCTACGATTTTAGGACATGACCACGCAGACGCAAGATCTTAGTCAGGCCCTTGTCCTGTCTGACAGCCAGTTTGCTCCATCATTTGTCGAGGACTCGCAGCCTATGTCCGAGATGGCACCTGATTCAGAGGTGTTCGCGTCTGATTCTGTCTATGTGCCAGTAGTGCCCATTGAGCAAATTCTTGCTGCTGCTGCTGCACTCAAGGTAGCAACAGTAAAGGCAAAGAAGGATGGTAGGTCGAACAACATGAAGTGGCAGCTGTTCATGTCCACGTTCATGCTAAACAAGATGTGTGAGCTCATCTCTAGTGGAGTTAGGACTGACAAGGGCTTCAAGGAGGTGCACTTGAACACCGTTGCGAAGTAGGTGTTCGAGTTCTGTGGGCAAGAGGTGTCCGCCACCCAGGTGTACAACCACCTGAGGAAGTGGAGAGGTCGATGGATCCAAGTGTCCAAGCCGAGAGACCTAGCGGCGCCTCATGGGATGAGAACACTTGCCCCATAATTCTGGAGGCAGAGCACTACGTCGGCCATGTCGCAGTTAGCTCACAGCCCTCTTCCTTTTCATACTGTCCACCATTGCCTACTCCTAATCGCAACTAAGAACACTTGTGTTTCATTCTTAGGATCACCCAAGGGACTCTGAGTTCCTCAACACACCCATACAGAACTACAGTCAGATGCAACACATCTTCTCCTTCGGGCTAGCAACTGGGAAGCATGCCATGGGCTCGGGAGAGCCTCTTGGTTCTTCCATGCCAGACTTCCCTGGGACCCCGGACGTCGAGGTCCTTGATGGCCCTTACAAGCCCTTCGAGAAGCCCTTCGACAAGCCCTTTGACCCCGTCCACGATAGGAAGAGGAAGAGAGGAGGCCTGATGGAGGAGGAGATCAATGTCTTTGCAGCATGACTGAGGCGGCGAAGGTGGTGGCAATAACCATCAGGGAGTGCAAGCCCCTCAATGTCCACCCTGACCTGTATGGCGCTGTCATGACCCAGGGTGGCTTCAGCAGCGAGGCTCTCATGGCAGCTCTCGGCCACCTGCTTGACAACAATGCCCAGGGTGTTGGGTTCGTTGCCATGGCAGACGCTCATAGGGTGTTGTGGCTCAGGAGCTGGCTGGGAAAGTACTACTACTAGAGTAGTGCTGCCTGTGAGCGTGCATGATCCCCGAGGGAAAGTGGTATGCCGTGTTCATCGGTAAGGCTCCAGGGGTTTACAGTTCATGGGAAGAATCCAGTGCACAAGTGGCATCGTATAGTAATAGCAGCCATAGAGGGTTCAAGACTAGGCAGGCAGCAGAACAAGCTTACTCCAAATGGGTGCGAAAGCACGGAGGCAGCAGTGTTGACAGTGGCAAGGTTGGAGGTGTCAAAGTGGAAGGTGCTAAGATGGATCGTCAATTTGGGCTGAAGCTAAAGAACTTCATCATCTTCGCACAGTTCATCGCCATTGCTGTGTTGTGGCGTTGATGTGCTAGGTGTGATCATTGTGGGTAAGCTCACCAACTAGGGTACAAGGTAAGCACACATGTACGTCGTATGCAACCAAACACCGTGTTCATGTGCCGCCTGGGCCAATGCAGGCAACCAAACAAAGTGCACTTGCGTATTACCTAATGCAGGGACCCTAATCCAGAGGGCTGAGATGTATATGCAATGCAGCTACTGCTCACTACTGCAACCAAACACACCCTTTATTATTAGGTAGAGATTTGAGAGAGAATCCTCCGTGCCCTATGCTGGAGGCGGTGGGCGCGCAGGGGTGTAAAAAGCCCAGGCCCTCTTAGTTTCGGCCCAGGCCCAGTTAGGGAAAGTCAATTGGGCTGCACAGGGTACGCTGCCAACGGGAAACGAAAGAGTCCGTCGATGACGGCTACCTCGGTAGTTTGCACGATCTGCAGTGCCGCTACTCACTCCTGGAGACGCGCGACCCTCAAAAAAGAAAAAAACTCATGGAACGCAACATGGCGAAGAGCGTGTCGGCGCTAAGGGAGGGGAGGACGATGTCGTGCTGCCTTTGTTTAGCGATGAAACTCCGACTGTGACTGTTTGGGATGTGCAACACACTCAAGAGCAACGAGGTGTCAGGTAGTGATCGTTCTCGTCACCCTCTGGATGATATGGTGTGCTTGGCGGAAGGCGATCCATGAAAATGAATTTCAGAGCCCTTTGTCCACGCATTTGTTCATTGAACGGTATCTTGAAGAAGTCAATTTCAACATACTGGTTCTGTTTGGATCCTTAAGTTAGAGTTAGTTTTAGTTAGTTGGAGCTCAAATAACCTAAAAGTATTCAAACATGATGGATTAGTTTGGGTTAGTTGGATCAAACCCATCCCAAAAAACTAGCCCACACTAGAAGAGCTTATTTGGGTTAGTTTTCTTGGGCCCATTAAAAAAATTAGTAAAAAAATTACCTCTCCCATCCAAACATGGTTCAATGTAGTGAAATAATTAAAAAATAATATTTATTGTTAATCTAACCCTATCATTCAAATAGCTCTTTGGTTAGAGTTAGTTTACGGCTAGTTTAGGATTAGAATCTGACTCTAACCTCTAACTGTGTTAGAGTATCTAAACAGGGCCACTGAACTCTAAGGCTTTGGTAGCACCGCATTCAAACCTGGCTGGACGATCGATCCCTCCGCCACCAGGATGTCTAAGATTAATGTGTACTATGTTTTGCAAAATCAGCAAACAAAAGGTGGTGTAGGTCGGTGTCGTTTGGAGAGATGAACATTGGCTCATTCCTAGGCACTTCGGCAGTTCTTTATGGAGGAGTGACAGATCCGGCTATTCTCAAATCAGAAGCTCTCATACTCGGGGAAGATCTTATGTTGAGAAAATTTCCTCTGGCTATCCAAGAGTCATCGAAGATATGAGTTCCCCCTTGCAATTGGACGACAATTGTATAATTTTGAAAGAAATCAAGCCCCTTTCGTCGGAGTCGATTCCGGCAAATCTCGGATAGGGGTCCCGAGCAAGTAGTCTAGATACGATGGTAATAAGGATATGAGGTTTTGCCCAGGTTCCGTCTCTCTAGAAGGGACATGAGGTCTTGAAAGTTGATTGAATAAATCTTCCCATCTTTGTTCACGCGGATCGCCGAAGTATGTCTGAAGAGTATACACGTCTGACATCCGGGGAGTCCCTTTAAGTTCTTAGCCTTTGTCAGATGCTTTGTTGTTTTCACGCCACACCTCAGGTTTGAAGTTTTTCCCAAGCAGCGGCGCCTCTCGCATCCGGTCTCCTTGACGGATTGCTTCCGAAGTGGTGCACACCACATCGGTCTTGAGTTGTCGATGAAGATGTCCGCCTCCGCAGAAAAAACTGTTTTCCTGACAAGCCGGTTCCTGCGAACAAATCTTTCACGAAATATTTCGGATTGGTTCGGTTTATTCTCTACCGAGGTGTATAGCGAGTAGCCCTCAAGGTGTGTGTCGGCCCTCAAGATCCGGGATGCATCTCAAGGATAAAATAAAACCACTGATCCCAGTAACCCCCGAGACTCAGGTCGATTCTCAAAATCGGCCCGAGGATAGAATCCTTACTTGACATCATATGCTAGGGGAAAAGCGCAGTGTGCCACAGCCACTGAGACTCAAGTTGGATGTGGTCGGCCGATCTGAGGATCGTAATCTCCTCGTAAATCGTATTGCAATTTCAATTTTTGATTCGCCCCGAAGTAGAAGCCCTGGGCTTCGGGAACCAGACGAAACGGATCTGGGGTAGGACCCGGCTGGCCGCCGCCTCCACACAGCCGGAGCACCCCGCGCGCCAGGCCACCATGCTACCGCGCCGCCATGGGACGCACACACCGCCGTCCTGCTCGCCCGCCGAGGAGCCCGGCGGTAGCCCCGCACCTCCGTTTGAGAAGCCGTCCCGCGCCAGACCTGGCATCGAGCAGAGAGGACCCACTTGTGATGGCCGGGCTTTGCCCGATGATGCTTCACAGCGGTAGCGGGGAAGGAGTGCCGGAAGAGGAGGAGACCACGACGGCGCGCTAGGGTTCACCCTGTCACCCGCAGGGGGCAACCTGGGGCTCAGTGGTTCTCTTCCGGGATCGACTCAATCATTTTGACGTCACGCCACATGTATTATACAAACCCCAAATGGTCTAACGTGTTAAGAATGTCAGATTTTTGGTCGCTCGCACAAGCCGGCTCGGGCGGCGCCTCTTTCTGTGGCAGCCGCGGCCACCCCAGCCTCCTCCTCTCCTCGCCGTCGCCGGTGTTAGCCACCAGGGCAAAGCCCCCATCTGGTGTCGGCGGCGGCGGGACAGTGCTCGCGTTCATAGTTTTCTTCAAACCCCCTAATACCTTTGCCAGATATGTTCGTCGTGGCTGCTTCGATGACGGTGCACCTGCTCGCGTGCTTCACGGCTGCTACTCTTCAGCTGCTCGGTGCCACGCTGCTTTGCGTCGACGGCTTGCTGTTGAGGCTTCCCCGGCACGACGACCATGGATCCACGTGGATTTGGTCCTGTGCACCGGCTGCCTTGGCCACGTGTTGACCGGCACGGCGGCACCGGGTCACGCCGGTGGTGCCTCGGGATGGCTCCTTGCTGGCCTATGCTCGCGACGTCAACCTGGATCTGGTGGGCACAGAGGTGGGCGGCGCGTCGGCGCTGGGACGCGTGGACTTGATCCGCCGGATGCTGCCGATGCGTGCTCCTCCGTCGTCGCTTGAGCCGGCCCTTGCTAGATGGCGGCTCGGTCTTCCCTCGTCTGCCTGCGGTATCTATGGCTGTAACGGTGATCCAAATCTTGTTCGGACTAGCGATGGTGGCTGCAAACTGTCTTGTGGCTCCACGGCGGTGGTGTACATCGAAAGATCTTCGGGAGTTCATCTCTTCAGATCCGATGGTTCACTTCGGCAATGAGATGCAAACTATGGGCGTCGGCTTGACGCAGAGGAATGGTTGTGCAGCGGTGCATCGCATGTAGCTGCTGGGATCGTGAAAAAAGTGGTGGCGACAACACATTTGTGACGTCGATGGCTGTGCTTCTTAAGTACCCGGTATCGAGCTCCGGAGTGAAAGCCCGGATTTGAATTCTGGCAGTGGCGATGGTTATACATCGTTACCTTGTTGAAGGCATTGCTCGGATATGCTCAGACAGTTTCTTCAGGGTGAAAACCTAGATTCCGGCATCGACTGCTCGATCCAGTGACGGCGGCGTTTGAGCGTTGCTCCCTTCCTGAAGGCGTTGCTGTTGAAGAATCATGATGTTCAGATGGTGTCTTGATACGGTTGGTGCCGATATGGTTTTTCCTATAGTTTGCCGATCACGGAACTGATCACTTTAGAAGAAAAAAATTTTTTTCTTTATTTATCTCGCTCATGCATAGCTTTAGACTTATATAACTTTGCTTTTTGCATGCATGTTTTTTTGTGGGTTGGTGTTGGCTGTGTTCATCCTAGCTGTGCAGAGGCCGGGTGTGTGTTCATCATGTTTGTATTCTCTCGATGCTTCATTTTGAGCTAATAAAATCCACCCATTTTCAAAAAAAAGAATGTCAGATTTTGAAATAAGATTTTCTTTTTATGTCAATATGAGCAAATTAAGAATCGAAAAAGGGTCATTTAGTACAAATGGTGCCGTTGCGACTTGTCCCGTCGATCCGGTCAGCCTGCTGTCTCAGTGGCTAGCGCGTCTATAGCCCCGCTGTACTCCACAATGCAAAGCATGGCGTGGCTTCTCGCGGCCATGATAGACGTCGTTCTGAAGTCTCAGGGCACAGCTTTGGGCCGCGGCACGTCCTTGGGACCGGTTTTGAACAAAGCAGCGCGCCCTACGTAAGCTGCATCGAAGACTGTTCTTGATCGTGCAAACCTTGGGGGACTAGCTTGGACTGTTGGATAGAGATGCATGTCTCTTCGCCTTCATGGCAGAGGAGAGGAGACTCAGCTGTGACACAAGCCTCTGTTGCAATTGCAAACTACCGCACGCAAGCTAGATATCATTACACAGCGGCAGATCGCAGGCCTAGTATTTACTGCGCGCTACTCGCTCCTCGGTCCTCACTGACTTTTGATTCTGGCAAGACAGTTCACTTACATTCCCGCAAAAAAAAAAGGACAGTTCACTTACAGGGTGTCAAAAATCGGCATGCCAAGGCGTTGGGTTGGTTATCAAATTTCGTTGTCCATCTCATACTCCCTCCGTCCGGAAATACTTGTCATCAAAATGAATAAAAGTGAATGTATGTAGATGTATTTTAGTTCTAGATACATCCTTTTTTGTTCATTTTGATGACAACTATTTTCAGACGGAGGGAGTATAAGATTGTCAATATTTGGCAAGTCTTGATATTGCCAATATTTAGCAATGTTAGCCAAATATTGGTAGCAGGGCAAGGACAAATGCTCGTGAACACGTCAGGATGTGTCTATAAACTGAACACCTGGTTTAGTGGAGGTCATTCAAATGTGTTCATTGAATTCGAATTATTGGCTATGAGTTGTGACTAACTGTGGATCAGACATACTGGGAGAAGAGGGAGGGAGACATGGTGCAATTGGCGGTACTTTTGTTGTGGCGGATACCAGGTATCGCCCACTACTAATTCATTGTCATCTATAAGGCTTTTTCCAGTAGTGCCAGGGGCCTTAGTTGGAAACTTTTGAAATAATGCTCCCTTCACCTCCTCTTATGACTCCGCCTCCTTGGGGAGGGGTTCTCCCCTTGATTCGTCCGACCTAGGAAGGGAGTCCTCTTATGACTCCATCTTCTTGGTCGCTTGGACTCTTCGGCGGAAACACAGTGGACCGGGCATAAGCTCCAGGAAAACATTGTAGGCCATAGCGTTTTCGCTTTGACTTGCCCCTGAGACACCATGGTGCACCGACCTAAAGCCTTGTGGGTTTGGCATGATGATATACCGTGAGATATTGAGGGGCTTCGCCAAAGCCCTCAGCGTAGGGCGGAGCACCCAAATCCTTGCCGCCGCCATTCTTGGCAACCACGAGGGATTCGCCAGAGCCCTCCTCAAGTGGCGACGAGGGGGGGAGGGGAGTGAGAGGAAGGCCGACAGCTAGGGTTTCGTCGCCTCTATCTCATCCCGAGCGGAGAGAGAGTTGGTAGAGAGAGTGATTTTCTTTTCAGCCGACGATTACAGCTCGAGACCCCATCAGAGTCATCTCGTCGACGATAGATATGGTGTGTTTGGATTGCTACCAAACACGATTCCAAAAAATTTGCTAGCCCATGTAATTTGCCAGCTGTTTGGACTACTACAAAATATTGGCGTTCCTAGCGCGCCCGCGGCATGCCCAAGTAAATCTTGCCAACTCGGGGCAGAAAAGCTCCGCCAATAAATTGGCACGGCGGTGTGCGAGTGTGTCCCTGGTTCTCGGTGGGCCCTATATAATATTCCTTTTCTATTCGTATGCATTGCATGCAGCCGCTTGTTTAGATTATTTTATTTGTAGCTAATCAGGTTTCCTCGCAACGATTAGCAAGTGGCCATTGTTAACGAAAAAAAGGGAAAATGGCATGCAGCTTGTTTTTAATAGAAAAAATGTAGCATGGCCCTGCGGCTCGGCGTGATTAGCAACTTCCAGCCATAGGAGTCTCATGAAATCATGTTCTTGTTGTTCTCTTGATTGCATTTAGCTTTAATCTATATGTCTTCAGAAATTTTGTTAATAGATGTGTCAATTATTCCCAAGACTGGTACGATCATCAAGTCAGTGGTTGCAAACCAAACAGAAGTCTATTTTTTGCCAAAATAATTGGACATTGCAATGGCTACAATCCAAACAATTACTACTTACCAAAATATTAGTCATACCAAAATTTTGGTAGGGCTAACCTAACAGCAGCGCCGCCGCTGCCACATAGCACGCCGCTGCCCGCTGCTTCCTCCCTTCCTCTCCCCTCCGTCACCCCCAGCGCGGGCAGCCGAGGGGCCCCAATCTTAGCCGCCGGTCACTCCTCCTCACATCCTCCCCTCCGCCGCAGCTGGAGGAAGCCGTCGGGCTAAGCCCGGGCGGCTGACGGCAGTGGCAGAGGAGCCTCTCCTTCTCGCACGCGAGGGTGGCGCGGAGCACCCGGGCAAGCGGAAGTGCGCCCTGGATTTGGGACTCCGCGCTCGTGGCTCATTCCAGGCAGCGAGCGGTGGCCGATGGCCGCGGCGTTGCGACACCTCGGATCGGCGGCGGCGTGGAGGGCTTTGGTGGACTGGTCGGCTGCGGGCGTGGTTGGCCCTCCGGTCAGATCTGATCTAGCCAGAGTGGCTTGCTCGCTCCGCGGCGGCGGAGATTGGTGGTGGTCTGTGCGCATGATGCGAGATGGAGGTTCGTCGAGCGGATCCTGGTGAAAGCCTCATTCTCGGCTTGTTACCAAGACCGGCGATGGCGGCACTCTTTTGTGTTGTTACCTTCTCGAAGGCATCGCCTCGGAGAAGCTCTGCACCTCTCTCCGCTACCTTCGAGGAAAACCCTAGATCAGTAGATCGGATGACGGTGACACTCTGATGTCGTTTCCCCCTTAGGGGCGTGATTTTTGAATGTGCACACGGGCTCGAGGGACCAGTGGACGACTCCTTTGGTGGAGCGGTGCTTCATCTTACTCATTGATGGCGGCGGATCACGACGACGTAGCGCAGTGGAGACTCGGCGTCCGATGCACAGAGATGGACTAGCGCAGGAGGAGGATGTTGTCTGGCGTCATGGTGGCGTCGATAGCAAAGAGGCCTAGCAAGGCCGGTGCGTTAGTTTCTGCTCTTAAGATGGATTGGTGGAAGACGGCGACGACTACATATGAGAGTGCGTCGGACCGGTTTATACCTCAAACCCGGTATGTGGCTCGGTTGGGGTCTTCGGCATTAGACGTTAGGTTTTGGTACGATGTATGTTTGGTATTAGGCTCGGACATTCGGCTCCCCTTTATCACGGATTCACGGGGATAGGAGTAGCGACAGGTGTTGTCAAGATGATGGTTTCAGGTTTACTGATGTATTACCTTGTAAAGACTTTGTGAATAATTAATAAAATGGCTGCATGCGTCGCCCAGATGCAGAGGCAAGGGGTAATCCTCCTTTTAAAAAAATTTAAAATTGGTAGGGCTGGTCGGGGCACAGGGCATCTCCAGCCGTAGAGCCCCCCAGGAGGCATTTTTATCGCCCCTTGGGGGGCTGCCGGCGAATTTTTTTTCCTGCGATCGAGAAAATATCCACTCGTTCCGCCCCCGACGCACGTATCCCCACCACCACCACGACGCGAACCGCCGAACCGGCTGGCGCTCCGTCTCCGTTCCGGCAGCCGCCACGGGGAAGACCGGCCAGCTCACCATCTTCTGGGGCCGGAACAAGGGCGAGGCTCTCTGGGAAGCCTGCGGCGCCCGGCCTCTACGGCCACGGCAAGTACCGCCTCGACCTCTCCGGCCACCCGCTTCGCCAGCATCGGGGCGACATCAGCACTTGCCAGTCCGTGGCGTCACCGTCTCCCTCTCCATCGGCGGCTTGGCGGCGACTACGCGCTCCCGATCAACCGGTCGCGCCGACCTCGCCGACCACTGAGCGCGCGGGCCGGGCGGAGCACTATGACGCTACCGGGCGAGGGAGCTGGCCAGCGCGCAAGGCCCGCGGGGGGAAGGCGCCGCGGCTGACGGCGACGCCGCGCAACGCGTTCCCGGACAGGCTCGCGGCGCCGGCGCTCTCGACGGGGGTCTTCGAGCGCATCCACGTGAGGTTCTACGACTCGTGCCGAGCCGTGGAGCCGGCGTGCGCGGGGTGCAGGCGCGAGGCGGGGGGCGGAGCAAGGCCGATGTCGAGCTCAAGGCGAGGCGGAGCAGGCCCGGCGCAGTCCGGGCAGCTGAGGCGGCAGCGACAGCGCGGTCTGGGTGCCCGAGGCGGCAGCCGACCAGCCGGCGAGCGGGAAACCGGGGTCGTGTCTCCAGCCACCGCCTCGTGCCCCACAGGCTTTGGGCTGCCGGAGCTAAGGGGGAGGCGGCTTTGACCGCGCGAGCGCAAGCGTCGCCCCGGCCATGCGCGCTATGTGTGGTAGGTGTGAAAGGAAAGGGAGAGGAGGGAGGAGAGAGAAAAGAGAGGAAAGAGGAGAGAGAGGGGCTGGCAGTGGGCCTTTGCATGCAAAAGGCAACTGCCGGCGTCCCCAGCTGCCTCGCAGGGGGTTGGGTCTGGGGTGAGAGCGCCGGCCGTAAATATCGCCAAATCCAGCGAAAATCGGGTTTCTGGATGCCTGACTGGGCCATTTTTTATCCGCCGGCGTTCAAAAAGCGGCTTAGGGAGGCTTCTTGAGGGGCGGGCTGGAGATGCCCTCAAACCAAGCACACCTATAGAGCTCCCTTCAAAAAGCCGGTGACCGGCATGGTGATGGTCATGCAAGTTGATATCTTCAACAATCCCAACTCCTCACGGTCGCCGCGCTTATCGGCTCGACTGCCGTGCGCGCAGGGATCAATCGCGTCCGTCAGTCGCTCATTGTTTTGTCACGATCACAGATCCACCTCCCAACACAAATCGTTTTGCTCCCAGCACACGTCTGCTCCTCTGTCCATGACTATGCCTCGTGCGCTGCGCACGCGCGCTCACTCTCTCTCTCCCTCTCTTCCAGCTAATTTTTTGAAACTAATACATTTTTTTTATTAATTTGCACAAATATTACGCGGAAAAAATTATTTTCAAAACTAATACACCGTCGGCCCACAGCAGGCCGACTGGTCCTAGTCGGCCCACAGCAGGCCGACTGGGTTCCTATCGGCTTGCTGCAGGCCGATTGGGCTGTCGGCCACCATTTGAACCGCCGATTGGGCTGTCGGCCACCATTAGTTCCAGTCGGCCTGCTGTGGGCCGACAGGGACTAATTGGCCTGCTGTAGGCCGACTGGTGCATGTGATTTTTTTTTTGCCCGTACGATTTTTTCTTTCAAAACTATGACATATTTTGCCGCCAACTCGTTCCCGCCACCCGTTCTCATCCACCCGTTTCCCGCCATATGTTCCCGCCAACTCTTTCCCGCCACTCGTTTCCCGCCATATGTTCCCGCCAACTCTTCTCATCCACTCGTTTCCCGCCATATGTTCCCGCCAACTCTTTCCCGCCACTCGTTTCCCGACATATGTTCCCGCCAACTCTTTCCCGCCACTCGTTTCCCGCCACTCGTTTCCCGCCACTCGTTTCCCGCCATATGCTGTCGTTCTTTCCCGCCATTTTCTCCTCTCTACCTATAAAACCCCCTTGACGGAGGTGGATAAGCATTCGGTCAAGTTTAGTTGAGATGTCCCATTATCCTTTCGATCGTAGTTTTCACCACAGGATGAGCAGCACTCTTCTGAGCCTAGCTACCGATTTCAGGATGGACAATAGGGTAGTTCCATGGGACGAACTCATCGGTAGTGACACCATAATGAATGAGTTGGCTCACCAATTACTTAGGTCTGGGTGGCCTGAAAGGACCTATGAAGAGGTATGTAAAGAACTTCTTAGGTTGCATGAAAGGTGGGAGAAGGTAGTAGTGCCGAAGAGTGAAACTTTCAGAAGGATTGCAGCAAATAATCCATGTTTATGGACTGAGGAGAGCGAGGACGAAGATGATATCTTCATGTCGCCGCTTCCGGGTTCTGCATACTCGAAGGGCAAGAGTTCTTCATCATCGAAGGGCAAGGTTTCTGCATCGTCGAAGGGCAAGGTTTCTGCATCGTCGAAGGGCAAGAGTTCTTCATCGTTGAAGGGCAAGAGTTCTTCATCGTCGAAGGGCAAGAGTTCTGCATCCATCGAGGATGACGATGATGACTTCATGTAATTTTTATGCTGTATTTTGTGAGTTCAGTCGTACGTACCGTTTAATTTAGATTTAGTTCTATCTAGTTGTTTGTAATGTCTTGTTGTATGAGCATTATGTTCTATCAAAATATGATCTTGTAGTTCAAATAACATAGTACTAAAATAGAGTAGGCATATGTCTCACACATAAGTACATAGTCATTTGTCTCATACATAGAATAGACATAAGTCTCACACATAAATAGATGGTAATGTCTCTACTGATAGATGGAAGCGTCAGTGTGACGTGGCCTGGCGGGGAGGCGGATCTGGAAGCGGCGACCATCCCCACCTGTCGGGTGCCCTAATGTGACGAGGAGGAATCTCAGACTCTTCCTGGTCATGCTGTGTATCCTGTGTGGGCCCTGGTGGAGGAGTCGAAAACATGTTCATCCACTGGGTGTGCTGCGACATCTGAGCCTGTATGTTCTCCTCAGGATGTTGATCACTCCCCCACGTATCATGTGATGCCGACATAGACGCCTGATATCCGTAGGCTCCTGCGCGATGAAATGTTTCATCATGAAGAATGAGGTCGCGTCAATTAATATAAAAACAATAAATATGAAGACGCATACCTGCTGGCTGTGACGGCTGCTCTGACTCAAACACGAAGCTGGACGAGGGACCGTGCTGCTGTGGCTGTGGAGAAAACATGAAGCTCGACGAGGGACCGTGCTGCTGTGGCTGTGGAGCAAACACGAAGCTCGGCGTGGGACCATCTTGTTGTGGTTGCTGCCACGTTGAACTGCCAGGTTGGTCAGGACGGGGTGGCCTGGTTGATGTCGGTGCTAGACGTGCACGTGGTTGATGTCGGTGCGTGGAGTGACGCGGCTGCTGCTGCTGATGATGAACAACGTCGGTTCTCCGGGTGCACGTGATAGCCTCGTACACAGTCCGTATCTTGTTACGAATTCGTTCCAAGAAGGGTTGTAGCCTTTGGGACGGTCTTGAAGGAGAGGTCGGATAGCAGTGATCGTCCAAAGGTGGTCACGTCGTTGTAGAGGTCGTGTGTCAAGGTAGCCTGCAAATTTCCATGACAATGAATAATGTCTGTCTCTTGCACGTCAAAGTATATGACAACATTACTTAAAGAAAATATATCTTACCGCGTACTGCCTAGAGCCCGAAGTGTCATAGCTCGGGTACATATCCCACGGAGTAGGATCCGGCATCTCCTCTGGGTGGGAGTGCTCAACGATGCGTAACCGTGTTCCGGTCATGTAGCGCCGCAAATAGAGATTGAATGCATTGAGATCAAAATTTTCATTCACGTGCCATAGATGCGTGTTTGCTGTCTCCCATTCTATAACATACGGCTCTAGTCTAACTAGCGGTCAGCAGTTGTCCTGGTCATGCCCTTCCTTGTCGTCCTAAAATTGTGGTGTGTGTTCAACAATTACCTAAAGTTTGAATGGAGTACTATGAAAGATAATGCAACATTGAAAAACTTGTTAATACCTGTGGATGTGTGCTGGCAGCGGGTTCTCTATAGGGGGAAGGCAGCTCCAACTGCAGAAGACCAAATTGCCTCATAACCCTCTGTTGTGCCATCTCCTCGACGAAGACATCGAAGATGATCTTTGATTTTGTCATCCAGTAATCTCGGTCCCTTGTGCATAGCACAGACATACCACCAGGGTATCTCGCTTGTATGGCTGCTTCCGTGTAGGGCTGCGAGATGACCCCGGTGTATGAATCAAACTGCTCGTTCAATGCTGTGTATGCTTTCCTGGTCTGATTACTAGCAAAGTGTCTCTGCAGAAAACAAAAGTTAGTAGCCGCTAGCATCGAACTATCTCTTGTGCAGAAAAAGTTGAATTAAAGTATAACACGATGCATACCTCGCGACGTGTCCAACACAGACCGAAAGTAGGCATGTCGATGCCGTCAACATCAAACATGGCGTTTATAGGCTCACGAACACGGACATCTGGTCGCCCTATAGAGAACCTCTCCCACGACCACAGCTGTAGGAATAGAGGGCATCCAAGAAGGGTTGGCTTTCTCGATGTAAGCAGGCAACCGTTGCACATACCTCGGTATGTAGCCGCTAAGACCGCGAACCCCAACTCCTCATGCGATCTGATCCGCCTCGGCGCTCGCTATCTCGAGTGCCATAGGGATGTAGTCTTGGCGCTAATAGTGGTGACATGGTTCTCGGTGAACATCACCTTGCCGAAAAGCCACATTAAGTAGGCCTCGAGGCTCGAGTGATCTGTTACGCATTCAACGGTGCACGAAAGTTCTTGATCTGCATTAAGTAAAGTGAAAGTTTTAGTAAGCCGCAATTATTTTACGTAAAACCGTATGAGCGATGACTTGAAGATAAGAGGTAGGGAAAATTACCGAAATTGAGGAACCACTCATACTTAGGTCCGTGATGCTCCCATACGGATCCGGAGCATCCGGAAAAACACCATGAAAAGCGTTGTGTAAGAGCTTGCTCCCAACCAACCGGTGCATCCAACGGTCCTATGGCATGACCTGCCAACGGTAGTCCGAGCAAAAGTGACACGTCCTCCGTAGTAGGAGCCATCTCTCCCCATCGGAAGTGAAACGTGTGGGTCTCGGCCTCCAACGGTCCACTAAGCAGCTCAGCAAGGACCCGTCGATGGCGAGGCGTTTCTCACCGGGATAGACTCAACCAGACGCGAAAAGGTAAAAGACCGGCCCATTTCAACCTTCATCGAGAGAACATTTCGGTTAGTGTCTCCCATTAATATGCATGTCGGTGTGCAAATTAACAAAGCACGCATCAGCTGAAGCCATCTGGGTGTATCATCCAGTTTTCCTTAGGAGTGCGAGTGACGGAGGCTCAAGCTTGCGCTCATACCATATCGCAGCACGATGACCCTATCAATGTCCCCATCCAGCAACCACATTCCCGACATTCCTGCACATAAAATTCAGAACATAGTGCTACACTTAATAAAAATTCAGAACATAGTGCCACACTTAATAAAAATTCAGAACATAGTGCCACACTTAATAAAAATTCAGCACATAGTGCCACACTTAATAAAAATTCAGCACATAGTTCCACACTTAATACAAATTCAGAACATAGTGCCACACTTAATACAAATTCAGAATATAGTGCCACACCACACTTAATACAAATTCAGAACATACTACTGCTAGCTTAGCTTCTTCCTCTCACCCTTACTCCTCTACTGCCTCTACCTCCTCTTCTTCCCGGTTGCCTCGTCCACGACCAGTGTGAAAGTGGGACAATTAGTGTCCCTATGGCCAAATTCATTGCATAGAATGCATTGCCTAGTCGGACCCCGCTTCAGATTCGTCCATATCATTCGGATCTTGTGACACTGCCGTCTGCCTCTACTTGTACGCATATGCTCTGGGTTTGGAATGTAACGCCTTTCGGCGGGGTTGACGCTGTTGAAATTACCCATTGATCGAAAACCCATCAGCTCACCTGTCCATGTATTGAGAACAGACTCTTTCAAAAAAATGGAGACACAAACGATATTGCGTCCATTCCAAGCTGCCCGCAAGCAGCAAGTACATGTGAGCAAGGTAGGTGAAGCAATTTGGGTTTGTTGCATGTGCACTCACACGTTGGCCAGGCTTCATTGCCAATTGTCACCTCATCGTCCTCAACTCGTTTGCACATCCGAATTTGTTGTTGGCTAAGCGGACCTCAAACCTTCTTTCTTGATTACCGATGGCGACTACGATGTGTGACCTAGCTTTTGCATCTTGTTGTCCATATACTTCGTGACTCTTTCACAGTACCGTGTATTTGGGTTGTTGAAGATATGCTGCTCTGCTTTTTGACGTCTATCTCTGAAATACTTGACGGTGCCATAGAAAATACCCTCAACAATGGCTGCAAGTGGCAATGCCCGGTTTCCTCTTAGGACAAAGTTGTATGTTACCGTGAGGTTCGTTGTCATGACACCGTACCTTGCTCCATGTGTGTCATGTAGCAAAGACCACCTCTCCAGAGGCTCATGCTCTATCCACTGCTCGAAGGTTTTAATCGACCTCCCGAGCCTTCTCCTAGTACCAGGTGGATCAAAGCACGGCAGGTCACATAGCCCAGGCTCCTCCTCCACGGCCGTTGTTCTTGTTGCCAACTGTGCAGCTACTGCTTCAACATGTGCCCTCATCGCTGCATCTCTTGCAGCTTTTCTGTCCCTCACGTGTCTCTGCGTGCACACATTAAGTCTGTTGCGTATCAAATTGTACTTCCATAACTGATTCTGCTTGCAGAGTTTTTTGAACAGATCCATGAGGTTCTTACTTCTAAACTGCGAGAAGAAATTAGCCCCCAGATGGCGCATGCACCAACGGCTCTGCAAGTCCTGCCATGGAACTTGTTCCTCAGGGTCTGGGTTTGTCAGTGTCCTTATCGCCTTGAGTATACCTGCATGCCTGTCATGAAGGATGCACACATTGGGCTTCTCCTTCACACAAGATAATTTCAACTGCCAGAAGAACCATGTCCAACTTTCAATGTTCTCACTCTCCACAAAAGCAAATGCGAGTGGGACGACTTGATTTTGGCCGTCTTGACCTATGGCTGTCAGGATCTGGCCCTTGTACTTGCCTGTGAGAAAAGTACCGTCAACACATATCACCGGTCGGCAATGCCTGAAAGCTTCGATGCATACACCAAAAGAGAAGAAGAGCCGATGCAGCACCCTCACAGTTGGGAACTCTGGCATGAACATGTCTTGGATATCGATATAGGTGCCTGGATTCCGCTGCTGCAGGGTGTGGAGGAGCTGGACAATAGAGTCATATGCATCAAAATAAGAACCAAATCTCCTCTCAAGCGCCGCATGCTTAGCCCTCCAAGCCTTGCCATAAGAAATTCTGTACTTGAACCTGGCGAAGACTTTTGTCTGGACTGCCTTCACTTCCATAGCTTTGCCCTGCACTATCTCGTCGTAAAACAACCGAGCAATAAGTGTGGATGAAAGGTTGGCATGATCTTGAGGGATGCAGGGAATAAGACAAGTGTGATTAACTAAGTCACTTATCACCCAACTTGTGCCATACTTAGGGAGAAAGCCGTGCACCCTCGCGGGACAATCTGCGTTCTTGCATACCATTGTCAGGAATTTCTTACTGGACACCTGAGCTATGAAAACCCTTTGCGTGGACATTGCCCAATTAATTATAGCATCCTTGAGGGCTTGTTTGGTGGGATACATAGCACCCGTCGCAATATTGTTACGGTGATATTGCCGGGCTGAATCATGTCCATCATTCACGGTCATTGCAGATGAGAAGTCATGATTCCACGATGCAGGATTCGGGACCTCCACTTCATTTTCTTCTTCATCTGACTCGTCAGAATCATCGGCATGACCCCTTTCAACATCGGTGTCTTCTTCTTCCATCATGTCCTGCATGTGCCCATCTACCTCGTCAGCGTCCACCTCGCCATTGTAATCACCATCGGCATTTCCTCCTTCTACTTGACTGCTCTGTCCTTGTTCGTAACCATAAACATTTCCTCCTTCAACCTGACTGCTCTGTCCTTGTTCGTAACCATCATCTCCAGCATTTGACATAGATAACTGCCTCCCTACACTGCTATGACCAGGATCGTAGCCACCCTCGCCTTCATGTGCCTTGACCTCCTTCACAGCAGGGAAGCACTAAAGCAATAGGATTGCATCCCCTTCGTTCACAACCTTGTAACCACCGCACCCAATCGGAGTCTTGCTCTATCGGCCTCAAATAAAAGTAAATTATTGTACTTGACCGTGTCCATAATGCATGAACACCGACGGTATGTGTTTCAGTATCAAGACCTAAACTTGCCGCAATCCATTCTTTCAACTGACTGACTGACCATGTTTGAGGTGCGCTCATTGGCACCTCTATGTGAGTAAATTCACTCAGATCTGCTCCCATCTCAGTTGTTTGGACAGTACCAGGACCGTAGTAAAATCTGAACTTCACTACATCAGACATCTCGGCTCACCTATTTTTTCAACAACGAAATACAATTCACTAACAAATATTAGACATGTTTATATATATATATATTACAGAATATTTACTGGCGCAACTAATACAATTCACACACCTATAAGTATATTACAAATATTTGCGAACAACTACAAATATATTACGGATTTTACCGGAGCTACTCCAAATATATTACGGATTTTACCGGAGCTACTCCAAATATATTACGGATTTTACCGGAGCTACTCCAAATATATTACGGATTTTTACACAAATAATTAGTTGACATCTAAATATATTTAAGTATACTACGGGGCAAATAACAATAATCGTACACCTAATGTATTTCACATCGAAACATATTAACAAATACTACCGGAGCACCTCTGAAAAATAAATTGTTTGCTGAAATATACCCTTGAAGCGTGCGAATGAAGAACGACGAACGGCGGCCAACGAACTGCCGGTGCTCCGCCTCCAACGACAAACGACGAACGACGAGCTTCACCTCCACCACAATGCCCCAACTTCACCACCACCACCTCCACCAAAATGCTCACCACAACCACCACGAGCTACCCCATCAGTAGATCGACACCTCTTTGGCTGCCCTAACTAAGTTGAATCCATTCACGGTGCCAAAACCGCATAAAATACTGGCTCATTTAGGTGTAGAAATTGGTGCCTTTTTCTAAGAGAGAGGAGAAACTAAGAATAAGAAAGAAAGAAGAAGAACAGAAGAAGAGCAGCAGCAGCGGGAGGATAAGGGCGAAGGGCAGCCGGGCCCTCGCGCGCGAGGTGGGGCCGCACCCTGTCGGCCAGCAGCAAGCCGATCGGCCTGCGGCAGGCTGACAGGGGTGCGCCCGCGCCGACAGCTCCCTCTCCACCCCTCGCGACGTGGCCTGCCCAATGCGAGGCCGACACGTGCCAAGCAGGCCAGCTGTCGGCTTGCTAGTGGCCGACTGCAGCCACTCGGCTTGCTGCGGGCCGACTAGAGCCTGTCGGCCTGCTGTGGGCCGACGGTGTATTAGTTTTGAAAATAATTTTTTCCGCGTAATATTTGTGTAAATTAATAAAAAAAATGTATTAGTTTCAAAAAAACGGCCTCTTCCATGCGCTGCTCTCCGTCTCTCTCATGTAGCTCTTGCTCTTCTTCCCTTTTAAATACTCCACAGCACACTCGGTGCCAAGCACTCAAGCCTATTTCTCCTCGGTCCTCCTCACCACCACACAAGTCTGAGGCGCAAGGCAAGAGCTACGGAATGGCGACCACCACGAGCACCGCGCTGAGCATGAAGCTCCTCATCGACACCAAGGCCCGGCGCGTGCTGTTCGCGGAGGCGAGCAAGGACGTGGTGGACTTCCTCTTCTCCCTCCTCTCCCTGCCGGTCGGCACCGCCGTCAAGCTGCTCGGCAAGGACTCCATGGTCGGCAGCATCGGCAGCCTCTACGGAAGCGTCGACAAGCTCGACGGCACCTACGTCCAGCCCGGCGCCGCCAAGGACGCGCTGCTCCACCCCTCCGTCCTCTCGCCGGCGGTCAGCACCAAGAGCTCCCTCCTAGGCTTGCCGGCGCCGCCGTCCCCACAGGCCAAGAAGTTCTATGGATGCAGCATGCACTGCGACTGCTCCAGCAGCGGATATGGTCGCAACCACTCCAGTACATGCACCAAATTCAACTGCCGGCCCTACGTGACGGACAGTTACGGCACCTACTGTCCGTCATGTAAGAAGGAGGAGATGACCACGGAGCTGAAGCTCGTGCCGTCGGGCGGGTCCGGAGGCCAGGCTGCGCAGCAGGCGGCGGCGGGCGTCAGCGGGAAGGGGTACGTGCAGGGCATCGTGACTTACACGGTGATGGACGACCTCACAGTGACGCCCATGTCCTCCATCTCCAGCATCACCCTGCTCAACACATTCGCCGTCAAGGATCTCAGCGCCCTCCAGGAGAAGACCGTGCAGCTCGGCTATGACGAGGTGGTCATGAATCCTCACTATCGCTTTCTCTGGCATATTTCTTTGTTAATCATGTCCATCAACCAGTCGTCACATTGCATTTCCTGCCATTTTTGCAGGGTCTGGAGATCCTGAAGGCGTCGCTGCAGTCCAAGACCGTCCTCACCGACGTTTTTCTGAGCCCCGCCCGCATGGCTTGAAGCCACGGTCCTGCGCCTGACGCCATATCGACATGGAAAAGTAGCTCGATGCCTCGATCCATGTAGATGTAGGGTTAATTAAGTTGGTTGGTCCTTATGTATGAAGACGTGTTGCAAGGGCTAGTAGCTCTATTCGTCTAGCTAAATTAGGTTGGTGTTTTGTGTGAGCATCAGAAGTATCCTACCGTGGCATCTTTTGGTAATGCCTAGTATCGTCAGGCTGTCAGTTTGTATTAGTTAGATGAACTTAATCCAGCTTAAGTTATCGCTTACTGATCCAGGTTGTAGTAGGGCTTTGTGTTGATGCTTGATGTATGCGTTTTCGCACTTGGTAAAAATTAGGTAATGCTTCTGAATATTGCCGTTGAGAGGATGGCATTTGTTTGGCCTATATGTCATATTTCAGAATATTTCTGTATGGAGAATGGATGTTTAGGACCCGGGTGTCCAGGCACCCACTTATCCTGATCGCCCATGCAGATTCCTGCTCATCAAGATCTGTGCCAAGTCTTCTACAGCCGGTTGCATTAGCAGGCTAGTGAACAGTAAGACCGGGAGTAGAAAATTTGAAAACGAGCTGGGCCTCTCATTGGATACCGTTCATCATAGCCAGATTCCCGGGCAGCTGTGAGCGCTCCCTCCATTGAGTAAAAGAGATTGGGCCCTTCATGCATCCCAGTCAATATCTCTGACACAGCCGCTTCATATATTACCTAAAAAAAGCCGCTTCATATATGCACGAAACGACGGCCTGTGACTGTTCAGAGAGAGATGCTTCATTTGATTTAATTAGAAATTGAGGAGAGAGAGCCCTACTAGAGACAGCTAGTGACACACAGCATGTGAGAGAGAGAGGAGAGATACTGTACTACTATTGTGCATGCATGTCAAACGGACCCGCAGCCTACATATAGACCTGCGACCTACACCTAGGACCTGTTGCATGCATCAGTCGCCATCAAATTCACTAAATAAGCCTGCATCTTCTGCAAATGATCTGCCGCTAGACTGACCACGACACGAATCTTAGCAACCCTGGACGGACAGATAACAGAGGGTCGGGACACCCGGGTGCCGTCCCACCTTTTCGTTCTGTATGTGCGGTCCGTTTGTGTCTTCAGTAATGTTTTAGGGCACATTTGTGCCGAACCGATGTGTCAGGTTGTCTATGACTTGTGTGCATGTACGTTACGCCAAGCTATGTACCGTGCTAGGTTCAACTTGGCGATTCGTCAATGTGATGCCATGACAACATGACATTCCAGGCAAGTGGCTGTGACGCAGTTCTCTTAGCAAATTAAAAACCCTAGATTTAGATGGGGATGCTTTTTGCTGATAGAAGGCCATCTCTTCAGACATTCTTGAACCACTTTGATTGATTTTTCCTTTCGTTTGGAGAGAACCGTATGTTTCAATTGTAGAGTTTTGGGTTCATCTTCAAGGTACATACTTGCACTGAATCTGGAAGAGGAGCAGACCGAGCTTGAGCCTTTCGGAAGAGCACAATTCGGGGTCATAGATGGAACTCTTTTATACTGAGTTCCTTCGTTGATCTTGCATAGATGGTACCCAGCAAGACCTTATTATTTGTCTGTTTTTTGCAACTTGAACGCCTCTTTGTATGAACCTTCTTGTTGGCCGTTGCTTTATAATAATTCGGAAGTTATTTAGTGTTTATTCGAAATGTAATACCCACTGAAAAACATTTTCATGTGAAACTCATAATTTATTTTCCTTGTAAAAACAGCTCAACCTTTTATTTGTCTGTTTGTTGGTCAAACTTATAAATCCTGTGTTATTAGGGTCACATGCATTTCAGGATAGAGCAACATTTCTATTCATCATATGCACTATGCAGTTTCTCTTAATAAAGCCATGTGCTAAAAAACTATAAGTTTCAAGTAGGCATGCCTTCTTTCCGCTTTTCAATAAGTTTCAATTGCATGATTTTTCTGGACAACTCATTCACAACTATCGATTATGAAAATGATTGAACATCATTCGAAAACATAAGAGTTTAATTAACATATATAATGTTTACATGCCGAATAAACATTTTTTTCATTTTACATTTACATTGATTATGAAAATGATTTTACATCATCTAGAAGTATGTTTTGAATAAAGTCACGTGCGCGAAAACCAACCAGTGGTTGGATGGTTAGGAGGATAGTGATATCCCCAGCTTACCAAGGTTCAAGTCCTCATGCTTGCATCATTCCTGGATTTATTTTCAAGACTTCTGGTGATGTGCGGCGTTTCTCGCAACTTCGTCAAAGAAAAAAAAAAGAACAAAATCAAGTGCAACTATGAGAAATGAAACCGAACTCCTGGCCACTATGAAAAAGAATAGAAAAGAAAAGAACGAAAGCCTCGACTCCATTTAATTCCTCCCAATCCCCAAACCCCCATGGATGAGCTCACCGACGACAGCGGCCGCGCCTATTCGGCGCCTCCGCTTCCGCATCTCCCCGATGACATTCTCGTTGAGATCCTCCTCCGCCTCCCGTCGGAGCCCATCCACCTCTTCCACGCCTCCTTCGTCTCCAAGCACTGGTGCAACCTCATCCACGATGCCCGCTTCCTCCTCCACTTTCACGAGTTCCACCGGAGGACGCCTCCCATCCTCAGCTTCTTCAACAACCAATCAGGGCCCCTGTTCATCACCACCTCCGTCGCCGTCCCTGCCGCTGCCACGATGCCCCACGACGAGTGGTGGGGCCTTGACTATCGACACGGCCGCGCCCTCCTCCTAGACTAACGACACGGAAGGCTCCTCGTCTAGACCTCATGAACGGCGAGAAGCGCTACCTGGGGTTCCCTTCGACCTATCAGGGGAACCCATGCTGGCACTGCCGCGTTGACGACGCTATTCTTTGTGCAGCCAGCCATGTCTATTGCCATTTGTGCCCATTCCTTGTTGCGTTCGTGTTCAGTCAGCAGAGTGATTTCACCACCTCTGCGTGATCTACTCGTACATCTACCACTACTAGATTTGATACTTTCAACTGGCAAGAGCAAGGGGAATGACGCTCCCTTGCCTTTGTTGGGTGCAAGCATTTGTTTGTGTGTGTGCAGGTACTGCTAAACCTGTTTGTGTGCGGTCTCCTATTGGTTCAATAACCCTTTGTTATTGACTGAGGGAAATACTATCTACTATTATACTATATCACCCTTTCTCTTCGAGGAATCCCAACACTATTACAAGTAGCACCAGGCAGACTGATGTCTACTACACAACCTTCTTCTTGTAGACGTTGTTGGGCCTCCAAGTGCAGAGGTTTGTAGGACAGTAGCAGATTTCCCTCAAGTGGATGACCTAAGGTTTATCAATCCGTGGGAGGCGTAGGATGAAGATGGTCTCTCTCAAGCAACCCTGCAACCAAATAACAAAGAGTCTCTTGTGTCCCCAACACACCCAATACAATGGTAAATTGTATAGGTACACTAGTTCGGCGAAGAGATGGTGATACAAGTGCAATATGGATAGTAGATATTGGCTTTTGTAATCTGAAAATATAAAACAACAATATAAAAAGTGAGCGTAAACAGTATTCAATGCTAGGAAACAAGGCCTAGGGTTCATACTTTAACTAGTGCAAGTTCTCTCAACAATAATAACATAGTTGGATCATATAACTATCCCTCAACATGCAACAAAGAGTCACTCCAAAGTCACTAATAGCGGAGAACCAACGAAGAGATTATGGTAGGGTACGAAACCACCTCAAAGTTATTCTTTCCAATCAATCTGTTGGGCTATTCCTATAAGTGTCACAAACAGCCCTAGAGTTCGTACTAGAATAACATCTTAAGACACAAATCAACCAAAGCACTAATGTCACCTAGATACTCCAATGTCACCTCAAGTATCCGTGGGTATGATTATACGATATGCATCACACAATCTCAGATTCATCTATTCAAACCAACACAAAGTACTTCAAAAAGTGCCCCAAAGTTTCTACCGGAGAATCAAGACGAAAACGTGTGCCAACCCCTATGCATAGGTTCATGGGCGGAACCCGCAAGTTGATCACCAAGACATACATCAAGTGAATCACGTGATATCCCATTGTCACCACAAATACGCACGGCAAGACATACATCAGGTGTTCTCAAGTCATTAAAGACTCAATCCGATAAGATTACTTCAAAGGAAAAACTCAATCCATTACATGAGAGTAGAGGGGAGAAGAAACATAAGATCCAACTATAATAGCAAAGCTCATGATACATCAAGATCGTACCACCTCAAGAACACGAGAGAGAGAGAGAGAGATCAAACACATAGCTACTGGTACATACCCTCAGCCCCGAGGGTGAACTACTCCCTCCTCGTCATGGAGAGCACCGGGATGATGAAGATGGCCACCTGTGAGGGTTCCCCCCTCGGCGGTCTTGGGAAAAGGTCCCGATTGGTTTTTGGTGGCTACAGAGGCTTGCGGCGGCGGAACTCCCGATCTATTCTGTTCCCCAATCGTTTTAGGGTACACTACTAGGGAAAAGCCTATACACAGAAAGTTACTAAGTTGATAGCAGAAAGTTACTAGGGAAAAACCCTCGCTACTGCTACTTACCAGTAGCGCAGGTTTTTAAACCTCGCTACTACTAAGTTGATAGCAGTAGCGCGGGTTTTTAACCCTCGCTACTACTAAGCGGTCTCTACCGTGCCCCTCGGGACATGGCATAGTAGTAGCGCGGGTTTTTAAAACCTCGCTAACGGTCCCATTTTCAAACTCTACCCCCCCCCCCCCCCGGATCGCCTTTTCAGTTTTTAAAAAAATAAAAGAAAATGATGAAAATGTCAAAAAAATAAAAGAAAATAAGTTTCCCATGTGATATGTGGTCTAGTTGTTGGGAAATTTTGCAAATATGAATTTCGACTTTTGCATACTAACTCGGATGAAAAAGTTTTTTATATGAAAAATCATCTACTCGAAAAACCAAACTGTGTGGTCAAACTGTGGTCAAACAATGGTCAAACTAATTATTCTAGAATATTAGTGTTACTAAATAATTATTTTAGTTTTTTGAATTTTGGTCAAATCTGGTCAAACTATGGCCAAACTGTGGTCAAACTGTGGTCAAACTTTGGTCAAACTAATTATTCTAGAATATTAGTGTTACTAATTTTTTAGAACAATAGTTTCAAACTCAAATAGTGAAATGTGTGACTTCATGCTCAAGCTAAATTCCTGAGGTTAATAGGATTGACATCTTACTATTGTCAGGAAAACAACAAGTGCAGACTTGAAAACGAGGGAGAATAGAACCCGGAAGTTAAGCGTGCTCAATTTGGAGTAGTGAGAGGATGTGTGACCGTCCGGAAGTTAGATGATTTGGAATGTTGAGGGGTGATTAGAGATTAAATTGAGCAGCGATGAGGGGTGATTAGAGATTTGAGGTTAAAATAATTCAGAAATTTGAAAATTAGGGAAAAAATCGAAATATTTTTTGGAAAAAATTCAAAAAACCCAGCTGGTAGTAGTAGCGGGTTTTACCACGACGTAGTAGTAGCTGGTGGCACCCGCGCTACTGCTATACGTTAGCTGTAGCGCCTTATTAGTAGCGCCGGCCCCCGCGCTACTAATAGGCCCAAAACCCGCGCTGCTGCTAGGCTTTTCCCTAGTAGTGGTATATGGGTATATATAGGAGGAAGAAGTACGTCAGGGGAGCCACGAGGGTGGAGGGCGCGCCCCCCCTGCCTCGTGGCTCCCTAGTTTCTTTCTCGACGTGCACTCCAATTCTATCGGGTAGCTTTCCTTCCAAAAATAACTTCTCCAGAAGGTTTCATTCCGTTTCGACTTTGTTTGATATTCCTTTTTTTCGAAACACTGAAACAAGGGAAAAAACAGGAACTGACACTGGGCTCTAGGTCAATCGGTTAGTCCCAAAAATAATATAAAAATGTTTAATAAAGCCCATAAACATCCAAAACAGATAATATAATAGCATGGAACAATCAAAAATTATAGATACGTTGGAGACGTATCAGCATCCCCAATCTTAATTCCTGCTCGTCCTCGAGTAGGTAAATGATAAAAACAGAATTTTTGATGTGGAATGCTACCTAACATATTTATCAATGTAATCTTCTTTATTGTGGCAAGAATATTCAGATCCATAAGATTCAAAACAAAAAGCTTAATATTGACATGAAAACAATAATACTTCAAGCATACTAACAAAGCAATCATGTCTTCTCAAAATAACATGGCCAAAGCAAGCTATCCCTACAAAATCATATAGTCTGGCTATGCTCTATCTTCATCACACAAAATATTTAAATCATGCACAACCCCGATGACAAGCCAAGCAATTGTTTCATACTTTTGGTGTTCTCAAACTTTTTCAATCTTCACGCGGTACATGAGCGTGAGCCATGGACATAGCACTATATGTGGAATAGAATGGTGGTTGTGGAGAAGACAAAAAGGAGAAGATAGTCTCACATCAACTAGGCGTATCAACGGGCTATGGAGATGCCCATCAATAGATATCAATGTGAGTGAGTAGGGATTGCCATGCAGCGGATGCACTAGAGCTATAAGTGTATGAAAGCTCAAAAAGAAACTAAGTGGGTGTGCATCCAACTCGCTTGCTGACGAAGACCTAGGGCATTTTGAGGAAGCCCATCATTGGAATATACGAGCCAAGTTCTATAATGAAAGATTCCCACTAGTATATGTAAGTGACAACATAGGAGACTCTCTATCATGAAGATCATGTTGCTACTTTGAAGCACAAGTGTGGTAAAAGGATAGTAGCATTGTCCCTTCTCTCTTTTTCTCTTTTTTTTATTTTTCTGTTTGGGCCTTCTCTTTTTTTGATGGCCTCTTTTTTTTATTTGGGCTTCTTTGGCCTCTTTTATTTTTTTTGTCCGGAGTCTCATCCCGACTTGTGGGGGAATCATAGTCTCCATCATACTTTCCTCACTGGGACAATGCTCTAATAATGATGATCATCACACTTTTATTTACTTACAACTCAAGAATTACAACTCGATAATTAGAACAAAATATGACTCTATATGAATGCCTTTGGCGGTGTACCGGGATGTGCAATGACTCATGAGTGACATGTATGAAAGAATTATGAACGGTGACTTTGCCACAAATACGATGTCAACTAAATGATCATGCAAAGCAATATGACAATGATGGACCGTGTCATAATAATCGGAACGGTGGTAAGTTGCATGGCCATATATCTCGGAATGGCTATGGAAATGCCATGATAGGTAGGTACCTGATACGTCTCCAACGTATCTATAATTTTTGATTGCTCCATGCTACTTTATCTACTGTTTTGGACTATATTGGGCTTCATTTTCCACTTTTATATTATTTTTGGGACTAACCTATTAACCGGAGGCCCAGCCCA
Source organism: Aegilops bicornis (assembly GCA_021605145.1). Lineage (NCBI taxonomy): Eukaryota > Viridiplantae > Streptophyta > Magnoliopsida > Poales > Poaceae > Aegilops > Aegilops bicornis. The sequence continues at coordinate 783,379,386 of CM038673.1, forward strand.
GAATTGCTGTTTTTGCCTATTTCAGTGTTTCGAAGAAACGGAATATCAAACGGAGTCCAAACGGAATGAAACCTTGAGGAACGTGATTTTCTCACGAACGTTATCCTGGAGACTTGGACCCTACTCCAAGAAGTAACAGAGGCGGTCATGAGGGCGGGGGGCGCCCCCCTACCTCGTGGGCCCCCTGTCGCTCCACCGACATACTCCTTCCTCCTATATATACCTACGTACCCCCAAACGATCAGAACAGGAGCCAAAAACCTAATTCCACCGCCGCAACTTCCTGTATCCACGAGATCCCATCTTGGGGCCTGTTCCGGAGCTCCACCGGAGGGGGCATCCACCACGGAGGGCTTCTACATCATCACCATAGCCCCTCCGATGAAGTGTGAGTAGTTTACTTCAGACCTTCGGGTCCATAGCTAGTAGCTAGATGGCTTCTTCTCTCTTTTTGGATCTTAATACAATGTTCTCACCCTCTCTCGTGGAGATCTATTCGATGTAATCTTCTTTTTGCGGTGTGTTTGTTGAGACGATGAATTGTGGGTTTATGATCTAGCTTATCTATGAATAATATTTGAATCTTCTCTGAACTCTTTTATGTATGATTGGTTATCTTTGCAAGTCTCTTCGAATTATCCGTTTGGTTTGGCCAACTAGATTGGTAGTTCTTGCAATGGGAGAAGTGTTTAGCTTTGGGTTCAATCTTGCGGTGTCCTTACCCAGTGACAGAAAGGGTTGCAAGGCATGTATTGTATTGTTGCCATCGAGGATAACAAGATGGGGTATTTATCATATTGCATGAATTTATTCCTCTACATCATGTCATCTTGCTTAAGGCGTTACTCTGTTTTTAACTTAATACTCTAGATGCATCTTTGGATAGCGGTCGATGAGTGGAGTAATAGTAGTAGATGCAGAATCGTTTCGGTCTACTTGTCTCGGACGTGATGCCTATATACATGATCATACCTAGATATACTCATAACTATGCTCAATTACATCAATTGCTCAACAGTAATTTGTTCACCCACCGTAGAATACTTATGCTCTTGAGAGAAGCCACTAGTGAAACCTATGGCCTCTGGGTCTATTCTCATCATATCAATCTCCATCACTTTAATACTTGCTTTGTTTTTTACTTTGCCTTTTACTTTTTGCTTTGCATCTCTATATCAAAATTACCAAAAATATTATTTATCATCTCTATCAGATCTCACTCTCGTAAGTGACCGTGAAGGGATTGACAACCCCTAATCGCGTTGGTTGCGAGGAGCTATCGTTTTGTGCAGGTACGAGGGACTTGTGCGTGGCCTCCTACTGGATTGATACCTTGGTTCTCAAAAACTGAGGGAAATACTTACGCTACTTTGCTGCATCATCCTCTCCTCTTCGGGGAAATCCAACGCAGTGCTCAAGAGGTAGCCGTATGGTGGCTGTTTTGAGGAAGGTATATGGTGGGTGTATGATACCGGCGAAAAGTGCACGGTATAAGAGAGGCTAGCAATGGTGGAAGGATGAGAGTGCGTATAATCCATGAAATCAACATTAGTCATAAAGAACTCACATACTTATTGCAAAAATCTATTAGTTTTCGAAACGAAGTATTACGTGCATGCTCAGGGGAATAGATTGGTAGGAAAAGACCATCGCTCGTCCCCGACCGCCACTCATAAGGAGGACAATCAATAAAAAAATCATGCTCCGACTTCATCACATAACGGTTCACCATACGTGCATGCTATGGGAATCACAAACTTTAGAACAAGTATTTCTCAAATTCACAACTACTCAACTAGCATGACTCTAATATCACCATGTTCATATCTCAAAACAATCATAAAGAATCAAACTTCTCATAGTATTCGATGCACTTTATATGAAAGTTTTTATTATATCCCTCTTGGATGCCCATCATATTAGGACTAAATTCATAACCAAAGCATATTACCATGCTATTTAAGACTCTCAAAATAATATAAGTGAAGCACTAGAGCAAACGACAAACTACTCCGAAAGATATAAGTGAAGATCAATGAGTAGTCGGATAATTATGAAACTATGTGAAGACTCTCCTATTTAATAATTTCAGATCTTGGTACTTTATTCAAACAGCAAGCAAAACAAAATAAAATAAAATGACGCTCCAACCAAAACACATATCATGTGGTGAATAAAAATATAGCTCCAAGTAAAGTTACCGATGAACGAAGACAAAAGAGGGGATGCCTTCCGGGGCATCCCCAAGCTTAGACGCTTGGTTATCCTTGAATATTACCTTGGGGTGCCTTGGGCATCCCCAAGCTTAGGCTCTTGCCACTCCTTATTCCATAGTCCATCGAATCTTTACCCAAAACTTGAAAACTTCACAACACAAAACTTAACAGAAAACTCGTAAGCTCCATTAGTATAAGAAAATAAAACCACCACTTAGGTACTGTAATGAACTCATTATTTATTTGTATTGGTGTTAAACCTACTGTATTCCAACTTCTCTATGGTTTATAAACTATTTTACTAGCCATGGATCATCAAAATAAGCAAACAACACACGAAAAACAGAATATGTCAAAAACAGAACAGTCTGAAGTAATCTGTATCAAACGTATACTTCTGTAACTCCAAAAATTCTAAGATAAATTGGTGGACCTGAGGAATTTGTCTAGTAATCATCTGCAAAAAGAATCAACTAAATACCACTCTCCAGTAAAAAGTTGAAGCTAATCTCGTGAGCGTTAAAGTTTCTGTTTTTTTACAGCATGATCATAAAGACTTCACCCAAGTCTTCCCAAAGGTTCTACTTGGCACAAACACTAATTAAAACATAAAACCACATCTAAAAATAATCTAGAAGGATTATTTATTCCTAAACATAACCAAAAAGCAAGAAACTAAAATATCATTGAGTTTCCTCCCAACAAGCGCTATCGTTTAACGCCCCTAGCTAGGCATGATGATTTCAATGATGCTCACATAAAAGATAGGAATTGAAACATAAAGAGAGCATCATGAAGAATATGACTAGCACATCTAAGTCTAACCCACTTCCTATGCATAGGGATTTTGTGATCAAACAATTTATGGGAACAATAATCAACTAGCATAGGAAGGCAAAACAAGCATAACTTCAAAACTTTAAGCACATAGAGAGGAAACTTGATATTATTGCAATATGTAGAAGCATATGATCCTCTCTCATAATAATTTTCAGTAGCATCATGAATGAATTCGATCATATAACCAGCACCTAAAGCATTCTTTTCATGATCTACTTCCATAGAAATTTTACTACGCTCCACATAAGCAAAATTCTTCTCATTCGGAATAGTGGGAGTATCACAAGAGACTTCAATACTATAAATTGTTTCCACATTAAAAGAGTAATGTTCAGAAAAAGGGTAATCATAATCATGACAGGTTTTATAAATATAATCATCACTACTTTTTATAGCATAAGTTTCATCACAATAATCATCATAAGTAGAAACTTTGTTCTCATCATAATCGATTCTCTTCCAAGATAGTGGATACATCACTAAATAAAGTCATGACCTCTCCAAATCCACTTTCATAATTATCATAATAAGATTCAACATCCTCCAAAATAGTGGGATCATTACTTCCTAAAGTTGACACTCTTCCAAACCCACTTTCATCAATATAATCATCATAGGTAGAAGGCATGCTATCATCATAACAACTTTGCATATCAAAACTTAGGAGGCTAAAAATATCATCTTCATTAAACATAGCATCCCCAAGCTTGGGACAAACATTAATTGCAGCAAATATATTCTCAAATATGTCATCCTCATCAAACATAGCTTCCCCAAGCTTGGGCCTTTTCATATCATAAGCATAATCACTCTCATCATTAATAGTATGGATAGCACCAATTGTATAGCAATTATCATATTATTCCAAGAAAGTGCCAAAAAGATTTTCAAGATCATAAGAAGTATCATTATCTTCCCAATCATAATCATCACAACAATCAATAGGCATAACAAGATCATCATCGAGTGCATCATCTTCCACAATTATTTTTGATTCATTTTCATGAGGCACAACAATAATAGGAGCAACATTATTTGGGGGAGATATCTTTTTACCTCTCTTCCTTTTCCTTTTCTTCTTCACCACATCATGTGTGGGTTCAATCCTCTTTTTGGAGCCCCTTATTAATGAGATTGGTTGAATAGAAGGCTCCTGCTCGTTACCTGATTCATCGTAAGAAATAATAGGAGAATATTGGGAAGTCTCTTCCCTTTCGTTAGTATTCTCTTCATCTTCTATTTGTTTTCTTCTCTTTATGTAATTGGCAATATAAGGATTTTCAATGCAATTCACCGCACAATACATATAAATTTCCTCTAGATGAAAATCAAGAAATTTATCGAGATTAAATTTTGGAATACCCTCAGTTATACGTTTCATTTCTTCATAACCCAAAAGAAGACTAAGCTATTTATGATGCTCAAGGGTAATCAAGTTATCACAATTTTTGGACACGACTTGATCATGAAACAAATAGCATTGGAGCTTTAAATGACCATGTTCATTGCAAAGCTCACAAGGATGGCGATAAATATTGGATCTTTCAGCGCAAACATCTAGCCTTTCTTGCAACAATTTAGTTTCTAAGTACTTATGCCTCTTGCAATATCTATCTTCCCTATTTGGTGTGTACTTACAAACCCAATGCACTCCACAAACTTGACATGTTTATAGGAGACATTTTCATCATAACTAGTGCAATCATCATTAGTACTATGGATATTCAAGGAGTTCATACTAACAACGTTGCAATCATGCTCTTCATTCAAAGATTTAGTGCCAAACATTTTAATGCATTCTTCTTCTAACACTTTGGCACAATTTTCTTTTCCATCATACTCACGAAAGATATTAAAAAGATGAAGCGTATGAGGCAAACTCAATTCCTTTTTTTTGTAATTTTCTTTTATAAACTAAACTAGTGCTAAAACAAGAAACAAAAAGATTCGATTGCAAGATCTAAAGATATACCTTCAAGCACTCACCTCCCCGGCAACGGCGGCAGAAAAGAGCTTAGTTGACGGGGTGTGAGTGCCACTTACCAAGCCTCCCCGGCAACGGCGCCAGAAAAGAGCTTGATGTCTACTACACAACCTTCTTCTTGTAGACGTTGTTGGGCCTCCAAGTGCAGAGGTTTGTAGGACAGTAGCAGATTTCCCTCAAGTGGATGACCTAAGGTTTATCAATCCGTGGGAGGCGTAGGATGAAGATGGTCTCTCTGAAGCAACCCTGCAACCAAATAACAAAGAGTCTCTTGTGTCCCCAACACACCCAATACAATGGAAATTGTATAGGTGCACTAGTTCGGCGAAGAGATGGTGATACAAGTGCAATATGGATAGTAGATATTGGTTTTTGTAATCTAAAAATATAAAAACAGCAAGGTAACTAATGATAAAAGTGAGCGTAAACGGTATTCTAGGAAACAAGGCCTAGGGTTCATACTTTCACTAGTGCAAGTTCTCTCAACAATAATAACATAGTTGGATCATATAACTATCCCTCAACATGCAACAAATGAAGGAAATATGCCCTAGAGGCAATAATAAAGTTATTATTTATTTCATTATTTCATGATAAATGTTTATCATTCATGCTAGAATTGTATTAACCGAAAATATAATACATGTGTGAATACATAGAAAAACAGAGTGTCACTAGTATGCCTCTACTTGACTAGCTTGTTAATCGAAGATGGTTATGTTTCCTAACCATAGACATGAGTCGTCATTTGATTAACAAGATCACATCATTAGGAGAATGATGTGATTGACTTGACCCATTCCGTTAGCTTAGCACTTGATCGTCTAGTTTGTTGCTATTGCTTTCTTCATGACTTATACATGTTCCTATGACTATGAGATTATGCAACTCCCGTTTACCGGAGGAAGACTTTGTGTGCTACCAAATGTCACAATGTAACTGGGTGATTATAAAGGTGCTCTATAGGTGTCTCCAAAGGTACTTGTTGGGTTGGCGTATTTCGAGATTAGGATTTGTCACTCCGATTGTCGGAGAGGTATCTCTGGGCCCACTCGGTAATGCACATCATTATAAAGCCTTGCAAGCCTTGCAACTAATGAGTTAGTTGTGGAATGATGTATTACGGAACGAGTAAAGAGACTTGCCGGTAACGAGATTGAACTAGGTATTGAGATACCGACGATTGAATCTCGGGCAAGTAACATACCGATGACAAAGGGAACAAACGTATGTTGTTATGCGGTTTGACCGATAAAGATCTTCGTAAAGATCTTCGTAGAATATGTAGGAGCCAATATGGGCATCCAGGTTCCGCTATTGTTTATTGACCGGAGACGTGTCTCGGTCATGTCTACATAGTTCTCGAACCCGTAGGGTCCGCACGCTTAACGTTTAGATTGTGATATAGTATTATATGAGTTATGTATGTTGGTGACCGAATGTTGTTTGGAGTTCCGGATGAGATCATGGACATGACGAGGAACTCCGGAATGGTCGGGAGATAAAGTTTAATATATGGGATAATAGTGTTTGATCTCCGGAAGGGTTCCGGAATTCACTGGAAGGGGTTCCGGATGTTTCCCGAAATGTTTAGGTACGAGAACACGTTATTTGGGCCAAAGGGGAAAGCCCACAAGGCTTTTGGAAAGTGCAAAAGGAAGTTTTGCGGAGACCAGAGGCTAGAAGCCAGGGTAGGGGGTAGACGACGGGAACCCTGGCGTCTAGCCCTGGAGTCCGTGTAGGACTCTTGCCTTTCGGGCAAAACCGACTTTGAGGAGGCTTTTACTCCAAGTTTTGACCCTAGGGCTCAACATATAAATAGAGGGGCAGGGCTAGCACCAAAGAGACATCAAGAAACACCAAGCCGTGTGCCGGCAACCCCGTCCCCTCTAGTTTATCCTCCGTCATAGTTTCCATAGTGCTTAGGCGAAGCCCTGCGGAGATTGTTCTTCACCAGCACCATCACCACGCCGTCGTGCTGCCGGAACTCATCTACTACTTCGCCTGTCTTGCTGGATCGAGAAGGCGAGGACGTCATCGAGCTGAACGTGTGCAGAGCTCGGAGGTGACGTGCGTTCGGTACTTGGATCGGTCGGATCATGAAGACGTACAACTACATCAACCGCGTTGATAAACGCTTCCGCTTAGCGATCTTCAAGGGTATGAAGATACACTCCCCCTCTTGTTGCTATGCATCACCATGATCTTGCGTGTGCGTAGGAAATTTTTTGAAATTACTACGTTCCCCAACAACAAAGGGTCACTCCGAAATCACTAATAGCGGAGAATAAACAAAGAGATTATGGTAGGGTACGAAACCACCTGAAAGTTATTCTTTCCAATCAATCTGTTGGGCTATTCCTATAAGTGTCACAAACAGCCCTAGAGTTCGTACTAGAATAACACCTTAAGACAAAATCAACCAAAACCCTAATGTCACCTAGATACTCCAATGTCACCTCAAGTATCCGTGGGTATGATTATACGATATGCATCACACAATCTCAGTTCATCTATTCAAACCAACACAAAGTACTTCAAAGAGTGCCCCGAAGTTTCTGCCGAAGAATCAAGACGAAAACGTGTGCCAACCCCTATGCATAGGTTCATGGGCGGAACCCGCAAGTTGATCACCAAGACATACATCAAGTGAATCACGTGATATCCCATTGTCACCACAGATACGCACGGCAAGACATACATCAAGTGTTCTCAAGTCATTAAAGACTCAATCCGATAAGATTACTTCGAAGGGAAAACTCAATCCATTACAAGAGAGTAGAGGGAGAGAAGAAACATAAGATCCAACTATAATAGCAAAGCTCGCGATACATCAAGATCGTACCACCTCAAGAACATGAGAGAGAGAGAGAGATCAAACACATAGCTACTGGTACTTACCCTCAGCCCCGAGGGTGAACTACTCCCTCCTCGTCATGGAGAGCGCCGGGATGATGAAGGTGGCCACCGGTGAGGGTTCCCCCCTCCGGCAGGGTGCCGGAACAGGGTCCCAATTGGTTTTTGGTGGCTACGGAGGCTTGCGGCGGCGGAACTCCCGATCTATTCTGTTCCCCGGTCATTTTAGGGTATATGGGTATATATAGGAGGAACAAGTACGTCAGGGGAACCACGAGGGGCCCACGAGGGTGGAGGGCGCGCCCCCCTGCCTCATGGCTCCCTCGTTTCTTTCCCGACGTGCACTCCAAGTCTATCGGGTAGCTTTCCTTCCAAAAATAACTTCTCCAGAAGGTTTCATTCCGTTTCGACTCCGTTTGATATTCCTTTTCTTCGAAACACTGAAACAAGGAAAAAACAGGAACTGGCACTGGGCTCTGGGTCAATAGGTTAGTCCCAAAAATAATATAGAAGTGTTTAATAAAGCCCATAAACATCCAAAACAGATAATATAATAGCATGGAACAATCAAAAATTATAGATACGTTGGAGACGTATCACAGACCAATGAAAGAAGGGAAAAGAGAAGAATGAGAAGCACCAAAAGGGACAAAATGAGCAAGGTGGGTGGCCATATCACCTGCAGTTCGTGCAATAGGAACGGCCATAACATCACAAGTTGCACAAATAATACTGTTGCAAAGCACCATTGCACTTATTGTGAGAGAAAGGTCCAAGAAAAGAGAACTGCAAAAGGAGGCCTATGAGGCAGGAACTTCAAAGAAATCAAAGGTAATGTGGTGAACATAAGTAGTTTCACATCTTTACTGCATTGTCACATGTCATACTATACCCATGTATTTCATAAGTTTTAATGTGGTACACTATTACATGTCATAGGTTGAAGAAGTTGCAAGGCAGAGCAAGGGAAAGGCTGTAGCTCAAGACTTACAAGTGCATGAGCCCACAAGACCTACAAACATTCAAATCAGGGACCAAGTTCACAACCAAGCTCACAGAAATATGATAAGCATGCTCTAGGCAACAAGCCTAGGCCAGCAAAGGTTCAGAGAAGTGTTGCAACTCCATTTGTTCCACCTAAACAAGTCACAAATTTTCCACAACATTGTGTCTTCAATTTAGCTGCATACAAAGAAGCTAAGAAAGGCAGGGCACAACCTCCAGTTTGATGTTGAGGAGTCATTTTTGTGTCAGGAGTCATGTCATATATATAAGGAGTCATGTATTCTCTGTACCATCAGGTAACTATGTTTTGTATTATATATCAGGATTGTCACTTTAGAAAAAAACATAAAACATAGTATTTGGTTTTGTATTATTTGTAATATTTGGTTCACTGCAGACGATCTTTTCATAACCTTGTATATTTGGTTCACTGTAGATAAAACATAGTATTGCATACATGACAATACACATAAGAAGATCAGACACCACATTACCTTTTCATAACAACATACATCAGTACAAATTTTGAATCTTTTCATAACACTGGGATTTTGCATTGTACCAAATTCTGAATCTCTACATAACACTTGGATTTTACACTATACCAAATTCCGAATTCTGCATAACAACATGAAGTACAAATTCTGAATCTTTTCACGGCATACATTTTGAATCTTACTTGACAGCTTAGAAAGCAAAACAACATACATAAATGATTCCTTCACAAACTAATATCTTCAGGATGCTTCTTCTTCTTAATGACAATCATTTCGAAAGAGCGAAATGACAAGGCAGAACAGAGCAGCCACAAGGCATAACTGCAATTTCTGAATCTTCTTTTCGAGGACATCAACTTCTCCACGATGCTTGACTTCCAAATCACACACGTACGCATCCAACATCTTGTTCTTTGATAAGTTGGCGTTGAGCAAATGATTTTCATTCCTCGGCCGTTCCTCCAGTAGATACACAACCTTGCGTAAATCACCAAGCAACAGATTCACAAATGGAGTGTGCGGATCAGCATGCCAAAGAAAATATCTGCAATCAACTCTCTATGCACCGATAACGAACAATTACCGACAAAATCACAAGCAAACACATTAGAAGCAACTGATTAACATACATAAATTTAATTTGAAACAAAACACTGGCAAAGAAATAACAATGCTTTGCCATAGTTGTAGTACCTCCTTCCCGGGTTCTTCGGGCTCCATGAGATCAACCTAGGGGCTTTCATCTGACAACAACATAACTGCGGCGGCTCGTACTCCATTGGGCCCTGTCGGTAAGGAACGGGCGACTGCGATGGCGCCACCGTGCCCTAAGACGCCCGACTCGTGAAGGAGCTACCCGACGACGCCATTCTTTCGCTGGTCGGCGACGAGAGGCGAGCAAGAAACAAGCGAATATGTGTCTTCTAAAATTGGACATAATCACTGGGAGAAATAAAGCCTAGGGATCGTCGGCGCAATTGGGGATTTTGCGCGAGAGAGAAAGGAGAACAGAGTGAGAAGCATAGGATGACTGACTAATGGGACCCACAGTAGCCTAGTCAGCGTTTCGTGCTCAGTTTTTTTTGAACCGGGCTAACCCCCTTTCCATTACAGAGTCTTACACAGTATCAGGAGAAACGAGAGGGGTAAGGGGAAAGTGAGTTCAACGCACTACTAGGAAACCCACTGCATCCGCCCGTCATCGAAACGAATGCTATGGGGCGAAAACCTAGCAGCACCAAAATAGTCTAGCCCTATTACAGACTGATCGCAGCCAGAGTATCAGGACAAGTGAAAATAAGCCTCCATAAGACCACCAAGAGAAAACGACTCAAAATAAGCAACTAATCATGCCATATTCCCAGAGCAAAGCAGCATCTATCTTCAGCAGTCACCAATTCTTGTAGTAGCATCTAGCTTCAGCAATCACCAATTCTTGTAGTAGCATCACATATCCTCATCAGCGCCATGGTCCCAGCGCGAACCATCTCTGCTCCGGCACGAAGTTTCATCATCTCGCCTTCCTTCTATAGACTTGCCCAATAAAGAAGAAGAGAGAAGACCGAGAACACGATTTCAAAAGGAGATTTAATCAATTTCTTCTCAAAAGTGGCTCTGTTTCGGGCTAACCAAATTGCCCAAGTAACAGCCCCAAGGGCAACAGTATAAAAGTTGTCATAACCAGGGAGGAAAGAATGGCACCAAGAATAAAATTGCCAAAGGTTCTGTGGGCATAGATCAGTACACAGCGTCACCCCAATCGCTCTCCATACTATTTTGGCAACCGAGCAACCAAAGAAGAGATGTTGTGATGTTTCTATCTCCCGACAGAAGGAACAAGTCGGATTACCAGGCCAACAGCGAGATCTCATCACCTGCCTGGTAAGAATGGCATTCTGGAACATCTGCCATAGGAAAATTTGGATTTTGAGAGGAAGTTTTGCCTCCCAAATCCATTTGAAATTACACCCACTAAGGGGCTTCTCCAACCACCTGTACATTGATTTAGTAGTATATCGAGCTGTTTTATTCAGCCCCCAGTAAACAATATCACTCTCCTGTGTGAGCCCCAGGTCATTCACCATGTTACAAATTGACTCCCAGTGATTCACAAGCTCAGGGTCAAGCCTTCTTCTAAAGAAGGTATTCCTGTCCACCCTAGGTAGGCAGTTCACCGTGCATTCTTGGTCCGTGTATATACTAAATAAGTGAGGAAACTGTTCCATAAACGGGGTCAGCCCATTAATGGAGTCTTTCCATAGTCTAGTTATGTTCCCAGACTTAGTATCAATTTTCCTCCCAGCCATATACACTTCTTTGATTTTCAACAAGTTTTTCCAACACGGGGAGTCCGAAAAACGGGGGGTAACACAAGCAACAGAATGGTTCCGTAAGTATCTGGCCTTCACTATATCCTGTCACACCCCATCTTGGGTGTCTAATTTCCACCACCATTTAACCATAAGGCTAATGTTTTGCTTACGGAGATCCTTCACTCCGAGCCCCCCTTTGCACTTAGATCGACATATTTTGCTCCATTTCACTAGGTAGTACCGATGTTTTTTGTGACAACCTTGCCAAAAAATGTCTTTTGTGTTTATCTAGCCTCTCAATGAACGTCTTGTTCATCAGCCACATAGACATGTGGTAGAGAGATAACTGAGTGACAACTGAAGTCAGCAGGGTATGTCTCCTCCACTAGAAGCAGCATTGCCAACCCAGTCGCCAAACCTTTTAAGGTATTTAATAACAATAAACTCCCAGTCAGAGTTCTTCAGGGAAGTAAAACTCACTGGCATGCCCAGATATTTCAAAGGAAAATGCCCAAACGTTTTGTGCTCAGCTAAACCGTCTCCTGTTTAAACAGTGCCACTCAGTCAAAAAGAGAAAATAAAACACGAAATCCTCTGGCTGCCCCTGCTAACCAGGTGGGCGCGTGTCAATTTAACCAGGTGTGCTCACTTAAGCCGTCTCCTGTTTAAACAGTGCCACTCAGTCAAAAAGAGAAAATAAAACACGAAACCCTCTGGCTGCCCCTCTGGCTTCCTCTTTTCAGGAGGTCCTGGCGCATGCTCCGGTTGGTGCGTCACTTGGTCAGGTGGACCAGGTGGGCGCGCTGGCTGCTCCGGTCCAGGGCCATAAGTCCCTGGAGGACTCTCGTCATGGTGCAACGCATGACCAGGGGGGCCTCCCACTCGGCCAGGAGGGCCGGGTTCCTGTGGCTCTTTCGCCGGCTCCTTTTGGAGCTGCTCCCGGTCAGGCGGACCGGGAAGTGGCTCTGGCTGCCCCTGCTAACCTTGGCCAGGAGGGCCAAGGGTTGGCAGTGCTGGGCTGCACCCATCCAGGTGTTCTGCATGGCCAGGAGGGCCAGGAGCTGCTGCGGCCGGTAGTACCCAGCTATGCCAAGGCGCTGGTTGCTGCTGCTGGCCATAGTGGATGTCCTACTGGCCAGGAGGGTCAGGGGATCCATCCGATGGGTGGAGGCAGCCATTCACAGGGTGCAGCTACAGCCGCTGCTAAACATGATGTGCTATTATTCATGCCCAGTGTGCTGGAGGCTCTTTCAGGGGCTGTTGTTGCTAGGCTGGCTGCTCAAGAGACAACAAATGGTAATGTGGCATTTACTTTTAGTGCTGGAGAAAATTTGATGCAGGGCAAGCAAAAGAGGAAGGGGAGCAAAGGAAAAAATGCGGGAGTTTCTGAGAGATCATAGAATGCTCGTAAGGTAATTATAGGTAAAATGAGGAGAATCCAATCTGATCCTATGCCAACAGGGAGTGAATTAGACTTTTCTTTTGAGAAAGAGATGGAGAGCTATGAGCGCATCCTGTATGGTGATTTGAATGTGTCCTCCAAGCGAATCTGTACTGGGAGAGTGGTAACTGTGAAGGATGGGGATGGGGTACTCACACATGTAGCTAAGGAGACAGAGGATGAGGAGGCGCATATGGAGCAGAGGAGGGAGTCGGTTGGAGATGATGGCGCATCGGCGGCCTCCGAGGAGGAGGTCTGCCGGGCCAAATGAAAATCCTAGGATGGAACTGTCGTGGTATGCTATCCCACGGCAGTTCGAGAGCTCTTGGAGCTCCAAGGGCGTACTAAGGCGGATGTGATTTTTCTTTCAGAGTCAAACTTGAATAAATGTAAAGCCGATGAGTTGCGTCGTGTTTTAAATTTTGATTCGATGTTTGTAGTGGAGAGCGATGGTCGGGCCGGTGGCCTTGTTTTGTTTTATCATAAGATAAATAAAGTTGTTTAGAATTATGTCTCGGATAATTTCATTGATATTATGAATGAGGATATTGTACAATGGCGTTTTACGGGGTTTTATGGTCGTACGAGCTGGAGTGAGCGTAGCTTGTCTTGGGATGATATTCGAAATTTACATTGTAAGGGCAAACACCCCTGGGTAGTCTTGGGTGAATTTAATGAAATTTTACTTTCTTCGAAAAAGGAGGGCGGTAACACCAGACCTAACACTATGATGAGAGATTTTCGTAATTGTTTGCAAGAGTGCGGTCTTGAGGATATGGGATTTATTGGCGATCTCTTCACTTGGAGGAGAGGCGAAATTAGGGAGAGACTTGACCGCCCAGTTTGCAATGTGGATTGGGCGAATAAATTTCCTCGGGCTGCGATCATAAATGAAGAACACGTACACTCTGATCATCGACCCCTCATCTTGAATACAAATTATTTTGATGTGAATATGTTTAATCGCCCAAGGGGTCGAGCAAAACAATTTGAAGCTCGATGGCTCAAAGAAGAGACAGTTGTAGGAATTGTACGTACAACATGGGATAAAGCAAAGATGATGGGTATTGGACCGTCTCTCGCTGAGCGTACACGGGCGGTGCAGGCAGATCTGCATATTTGGGATCGCGATATTCTGAAGGGACTGAAAAAAAGAATTAACAAACTAAAAAAAGAACTAGAAAGGCTGCGGAGGGGACCTATGTGTGCGGAGTCTCAAGCGCGACAAAAGGAGATTCGTGTCCTCACTGAAAATCTGTTGGAACAAGAGGAGATTTACTGGCTACAACGTGGTCGCGCAAACTGGCTATTGCATGGGGATCGTAACACCTCCTTTTTTCATAATGTAGCAACGGCCAGAAAGAAAAGAAACCAGATTAAAAAAATTACTTGATGATAATGGGCTATGGGTGCAAGGTACAGAAATGAAGAATCACATTATGGCATATTTCTCAAACCTCTTTACATCAGAAGTTTCCCATCCTAACTCGGAGGTTCTATCTCTTGTCCAACGAAAAGTGGCTGATGAAATGAATGATGCTCTTCTAGCCCCCTATACGGCCGAGGAGGTTCGAAAGGCCCTATTTGATATTGGTGATTTAAAAGCGCCAGGTCCTGACAGCCTCCATGTTATTTTTTATAAAAGATTTTGGTCTATGTTGGGAGATGACTTGACCGAAGAGGTTCTTCAAGCGGTAAATACCTGTTCTATACCAACTGGGTGGAATGATACTGCAATTGTAATGATCCCAAAGATTAACTCTCCTGAAAAGGTAACCCAATTTAGACCAATCAGCTTGTGCAATGTGGTGTATAAGGTTATTTCAAAAATGATTGCTGCTCGTCTAAAGATAATCCTATCTGATATTATTAGCCCAACACAGAGTGCCTTTGTGCCTGGAAGATTGATTACAGACAATATATTGGTGGCATATGAATGTTTCCATACAATAAAAAACAAAAGGGCGGGTAAAGAGGGTTTGTGTGCCATCAAATTAGATATGCACAAAGCATATGACCGAGTGGAGTGGTGTTTCTTAAAGGAAATTATGCTGAAATTGGGTTTTAAAGAGATTTGGGTGAACTTAATTATGGAATGTGTATCCTCTGTGGAGTATCAGGTCCGTATTAATGATGATGAGACGGAAAGTTTTAAACCAACTAGAGGATTGAGGCAGGGAGATCCCCTTTCTCCCTACTTATTCTTGTTATGTACAGAGGGTTTGACCGCCCTTTTAGCTAATGCAGAGGAGAATGGAAACATTTCCGGTATAAAGGTTTGCAGAGATGCCCCATCAATTTCTAATCTCCTATTTGCCGATGACTCTTTGATCCTTATGCGAGCCAACCACATGAGTGCGGAGGCATTGAAATCATTCTTGGATTCGTATTGTGCCGCCTCAGGGTAAATGGTTAGTGTTGAAAAATCTAGTATATTCTTTAGTCCCAATACTAAAGTGGAAGACAACGCACAAATATGTACAAATCTAAATATTATGACTGAATCCCTCAATGACAAATACCTCGGTTTGCCGGCAAATGTGGGCATGGACAAAAGTGATTGTTTCCAGTTCCTGATCGATCGAATTATTATGAAAATTAGTGGATGGAAGGAAAAATTGTTAACCTCTGGAGGGAAGGAAATTTTGCTCAAATCTATTGTACAAGCTATCCCCACCTATGCCATGTCCGTCTTTAAAATTCCTAAAAAAAATTGCAAAGGAATTATTGACGCGATGTCGCATTTTTGGTGGGGTGACGAGGACAATCAGAAGAGGATGCATTGGATGGCATGGTGGAAAATGTGTGTTCCAAAAGATCAAGGAGGTATGGGCTTCTGAGATATACACTGTTTCAACCTGGCGCTATTAGCTAAACAAGCGTGGCGTCTTCTCGATAATCCTGAATCTTTATGTGCAACCATCTTGAGAGCTAAATATTTCCCTGAGGGAGATTTGATGAACGCAAGGTTAAAGAAGGGATCCTCACTTGGCAAAGCATTATGGCGGGAGTGAACTCTTTGAGAAATGGTTATATCTGGCGAGTTGGAAATGGACAAAACATCGATATTTGGAGAGATGCATGGATTTCGAATTGTGCGAATAGGAAAATTATTAATCCTAGAGGTTGGCAACTTCTGTCAAAGGTGGCTGATCTTATTGATCCAATCACGAATTCTTGGGATGAAGATTTGGTAAGACAAACTTTGTGGCCAATTGATATGCAAAGGGTCCTCGCGATTCCCCTCCCTATGCATAATATGTCGGATTTCATTGCCTGGAGCTATACAAAAAATGGTTTATTCACTGTCCGATCAGCTTATTCGGAGGAATGGAACCAACAACACGGGAGGAAATTGCAATATACTAATGGTATGGGTCGTACCAATTTCAATTCTATTTGGGGTAAGATTTGGAAATTATCGTGTCCGGCAAAGGTAAAAATATTTATCTGGCGAACGTTGCATGGAACTCTACCGTGTCGTGTTACACTCGCCAATAGATATATGAAAGTTTCGCCCCTTTGTCCATCATGCTCAAATGGGCAAGAAGATACAAAACATATCTTGTTTCTATGTGAGAAGGCAAAAGAGGTTTGGGGTAAGCTGGGGATGTATGAGGTAATTAAGAAAGCTTGTGTTATTGATCGTGCGGGTGAGGCGGTTCTTGAATTCTTACTTCTTATGCCGCACCAAGAACTATCTATATTAGGTTGCCAGAATGCAAGTGAATTAATCGCGATAACCGCTTGGCATTTATGGTGGGAGAGACGCATGTTGGTTCATGAAGGGAAGTCTCAAGATGTGAACCAGATTTCGATGGGGTTCGTGCTATAACGACAAACTATGTGAATGCCCACTCCCCTAGTGCGACTAGTAGAAAAGAAGGATGGAGCCGACCTCCTATGGGTTTTGTTAAACTAAATGTTGATATTTCTTTTGACCATGATCTGTTCAGGGGCACGGCAGGTGCTGTACTTAGAGATGACAAAGGAAAATTCATTGTTAGCGGAAATTGGAAGATCGATTGGTGTGCTGATGTACTAACAGCAGAAGCGATAGCTTTGAGGTTTGGTTTAATTCTTTCACAAAAGGCGAGATGCAATCGTTTTATTATTAATTCTGATAATATGGAAGTCATTGACAAAATGAAAAAATGGAGGACAATCGCCGGGAGTTGCGGCGGCAGTCTTCGAGAATTGCTATTTCATGGCATGTGATTTTTCGTTGACTAGATTTTAACATTGTAATAGGGTAGCTAATAAGGTTGCTCATAAATTTGCTAGGCTAGCGAAAGTTTCTGTAACTAGAGATTGGTTTGAGGAGCCTATGGAAAATATTTTCTTAAAAAAAAACACGAAACCCGCGACACCCATTTTCCCCCAATCCCCAAATCCTCCATGGACGAGCACGCCGGCGGCAGCCGCCGCGCCGATCCGCCTCCGTCGTCTTCCCCGCTTCAGCTTCCCCCGGACGACCTGCTCATGGAGATCCTCCTCCGCCTCCCACCGGAGCCCGTCCACCTGTTCCGCGCCTCCTTCGTCTCCAAGCACTGGCGCGCCCTCGTCCACGACGCCCGCTTCCGCCGCCGCTTCCGCGAGTTCCACGGGGGGACGCCTCCCATGCTCGGCTTCTTCAACAGCTGCCCAGGGGCTCCCCTCTTCGTCCCCACCTCCGGCGGCTTCGCGCTCTCCACCGCCAAGATGTCCCACGATTGGCGGGCCCTCGATTGCCGCCACGGCCGCGCCCTCCTGCACAACTACGGTACCAGGACGCTCCTCGTCTGGGACCCCATGACCGGCGACGAGCGCTACCTACTGTTCCCCACGCAAGCCCATCTGGAGAACGTCCATTACAATGGCGCGGTTCTCTGCGCGGCTGGCCACACGGGCCACGGGGATTGCCATTCCTGCCCGTTCCTCGTGGCATTCGTGTTCAGCAGCTACAGGGATTGCATCACCACTGCCTGCGTCTACTCGTCTGTGACCGGCGTATGGGGTGAGATCACTTCGATTCATACACCAGATTCATTAGTTGATGCAAAGCCGACAGCTCTGGTTGGAAACACACTGTACTGGCTGTTGAGTAATGAGGATAGCATGATTGAGTTTGATTTGGATAAGAATAGCTTGGATTTAATTGAGGTTCCATACGGCGGAAATATTATCATCACACTGGCACAGGATGGTCCTCTAGGTTTCGCCAGTGTTGATCGATTCAGCCTTCATTTCTGGTCAAGGGTAGCTAGCATCGATGGGGTGGCATCATGGACACATAACAGGGTCATTGATCTGGAGAAGCTTTTTGCGCCACAGGTATTGGCAGTGTGTATGGATCGAATGTGGCCTGTTGGCTATGCTGAAGATGCGAATGTGATCTTCATTCATGTGTATCCTCGCACCTACATGATCCATCTCAAGTCCATGCAGATTGAGGGGATTTCAGAGGAAGCGACTGGCTGGTCCATTTTTCCTTACGCAAGTTTCTACACTCCAGGACCAGGTATTTCCATACTTTTTGATGCTGCATAGTTTAATCTCCCAGACTATATCTAGGTTGTAGATGTTTTCAAGTATATGGGCCATTGTTTTGTATAGTTGACAAGTTCTCATGAAACTTATTTTCAAAGAACCGATTAATAATGATGAACCATTCATACTCTGCAAATGTTGATTCCCACATCCTCCTAGCTGCTGCTGGTTCTCATGTTCTCCTCATTAATGTGGTTTTCTTATCAAACTAATCACTGTTGTTCCCATTTACCAACTAACTGTTCATGTGCTGGAAAATGACTCTTTTAGTCTTTCACAACTTAAACAATGTAAAGGAAGTCCTGTCATTTTTACTTGCAAGTGTTTCACATGTTTTTGCATCTGTACCCCAATCCGACGATTTGCTTGTATCATAATTAATGATGAACTAGTTTATTTGTAGCACGGAGATAGCAGTTTCTTGATGCCCTCTGTTAGGCCATACATATTTATACATGAACAGTCAGGACGCATATAAATTTAGTCAATGTGGCATATTTCGACGGTGCTTCAATATAGCTGTTTCCCAGCAGCAATTTATAGTTGTTCTGTTATTATGACCCTGCTGCGGCACATGATAATATATAGACCAACACTTGATAATTAATCAGTTGAGGGAACAATTGACCAACAATCTGTCTGGTGTTATATATAATATACTGACAACCAATTACCGAGTCAATGCAGAACTCTTTTCTCTTTCAGTTTAAGTTTTGTATTTAGGTTGGTATGTTTGTTTCTTAGTTCTGTACTCAGCATTATTTGTTCAGGTGAGTAAGAAAAGGACATACTTCCCGGTATCCCTTGGTTTCCTTTGCTGGATTGTGAAAACGGAATTTAAATGTTTGTATGTTCTGTTCTTTTCTCTGGATTTATAGCAATGAACAGGCTCACGCCAAAACAATTCTAAAATGCTTCCTGGTCAACTAAATGACTCGATAGTGGATACATTACAAGCGCACAGTGCCTGGATGAATTATTCGAATATTGTACTACATGTGATTGATTGATTGTTCCTAATCTTGTTGCAAAACTTTTCTCAGTTGTTTTATTGTGCACCATTGCCATTGGTCTATTGACTCATTCTTCGTAGGAATCACGACTGGTGGTGGAGATGATCAAGTTGAACTGTTGAACGGCACTTGAGATGATTGGGCTTTTGCATCTTCTGTCATGCTTTGTTGGTCTAAGAGGTGATGTAATGATATCTCTTACCACATTTCCATTGTTTTGCTTGCATGATTTGATAATTTCGGGGTTCAATGGATCAACATTATTCTCAATTGTGCCAGTGTTACACAGAATGCAGTCTGATCCTTTTTCCCCTTAACAAAGTGGTCATTTTTCCCTTTTACATAGGAATCTTTATCCATTTTTTATCTCCCAGATTTTATCCATTTTTTACCTTGAAACCTGCATCTGCACACTTTATTCTGCCAATGCATGTGCTAGCTAGCTTGATGCAGTCTATCATGTCGGTCAGTTTTATATCAGTTCTCGAATATACATTTGACTGGAACATACAGGCTAGTATGGTATGGTTTCAATCATCCAAACCATGGTTTGATAAATTGCAACGTGCTTGTAATCTTAAGCCAAAGGTATAATAAAATAGGAACCAAATGTTTCTTCTACATGCGGTGCCCTGGCATTTAAATGGTATACACCTCTTTCCTGTACAAATGTACCACTACCCCCCACAAATGACTGGTAAGACTGGCAGTACATGTTCACCTCTGGTGGCCTACCATTTGTTTGATTGTTGCATGTGAACTCGTAAAAACTGTATGTTTTCCTATTACTGTTTTAACTTTCAGATTTATTTTTTTGCAATGTCTTTCTTTTACCTCTCACGAGTCGTCGGAAATCGGCTCTGCTGATGAGATTTCTTGGTGTTCAGGTACCTAGGATTATTTGTTGCCGTGAGCCTGCGACTACATTCAGAAACAACTTACTCATGCAGGTTCTTCAGTATTTTGTAAATGTCGACAGCTCATTGTGGCTGTAAACAAACTTGCACAAGTTGCCGAATGTGGCGCTAACCTTGCAAAATGTGCCGAATTAATCATTGGATTGGATGTTGTCTTTACCGATTTCTATATGCGCCAACCAACCGTAGCAGCACTTGGTAAAAATTAGGTCATACAGTACTTCTGAATATTGCTGTTGAGAAGATGGCATTTGTTTGGCCTAATATGTCATACTTCAGAATATTTCTGTATGTGTGGTCCGTTTGTGTCTTCAGTAATGTTTTAGGGCACATTTGTGCCGAACCGATGTGTCAGGTTGTCTATGACTTGTGCGCATGTCTGTTACGCTAAGCTATGTACCGTGTTAGGTCCAACTCGGCGTCATATATGGAACTCTTTTATACTGAGCTCCTTCACTGATCTTGCATAGATGGAACCCAATGTTCAGCCACCACATTGCTTGCGGGGCCAAATGGGTTTGATTCATGTGCATACCGAGCTGGCTTTGAGCATCTGAATTTGCAAAGCCTTGGGTTGGGCACCTCGGTTGAGCCCAGTTCAAGGCTGCTTGAATCTCACCTTCAATAGCTAAACCAGCCAAGAGATTTATGTGACAATCAGCATACATCGCATGGCCTTGGTCACAGATCAGCTTCGAGCTGAAAACAAAAGAAAAGAAATTCTAACTGGGAAAAATATTTAAAAAATATATATAATTTGTCAGTGTTCAAGTTAGGTATGTGCACGAATTGTTTTTTCATAAAAAACGACTGTTATTTCGACCCATCTAGAACACAAGTTTCGATGCTTTTTTTTTTTTTGCTTTTCGAAGCATTGAGTTTGTCTGCTTTTGGCTAGGACAAAAAAGATTGTATCAAAGTGTAATACCATAGAAATGATTCAAAAGTTATTTAGTGCTTATTCGAAATGTAATACCCACTGAAAAACATTTTCATGTTAAACTCATAATATGTTTTCCTTGTAAAAACAACTCAACTTTTTATTTGTCTGTTTGTTGGTCAAACTTAAATTGTGTTTTCGCAAAAAAAGCTCTTAAATTGTGTATTATTAGGGTGACATGCATTTCGGAATAGAGCAACAGACTATTCACGTATGCACTATGCAATTTCTCTTCTCTTGATAAAGCCATGTGCAAAATAAAAAAAACTATTAATTTTCAAGTAGGCATGTCTTTTTTTTCGCTTTTCAATAAGTTTCAATTGCTTTACTTTTTTGGACAACTCATTCACAATTATCGATTATGAAAATGATTCAACATCATCTGGAAACATAAGAGTTTAGTTAACATTTAAAATCTTTACATGCCGAATAAACATTTTTCCCATTTTACATTTATATCGATTATGAAAATTATTTTACATCATCCAAAAGTATGTTCTGAACAAAGTCACGTGCACGAACTAACTTGTGGTTGGATGATTAGGAGAACAGTGATATTCCTTGTTCATCTGGGTTTAAATCCTAGAGCTTGCATTATTTTTGAATTTGTTTTATGAAAATGATTGATCATCCAAATACGTAAAAGTTTAAGTTTTATTTATGATTTTTTTTCCAGTTTTAAAGAGAGAGAAAGAGAGATGTATGAAACTGAACCCCGTCGCCACTCAAAAAAAGAAAAGGACTGTGATATTTGGCACATGTGTGCCATATAAGAAAAACTGCCACACCTCTACTTCTTTCACTTTAAAGTATCATACGACCCCCCTTCCTTCGACCCCACCTTCTCCCGAACGACCCTGCAGGCTCGCTCGAGAAACCTGCTTCTCTCGCACATCTCGCGTGCCCACCCCCGAGAAAACTGCCACTTCTTCACGTCTATCACATGATAAAAAAAATTGGACATGTGAGATTCAAACCCACACCTCTTTGGCACCAAAACACGCCACCACAACCAACTCATCCTTAGGTATTTGTTGCTCAAACTAAAGAAACTAATCGTTTTGATCCCTTTTTTTTACAGTTGTGTTACTACAAAAAAGTACAGAAAATTACCACGATTTTCCCTCAAGACAAAGTTACCATGGTATTCACATGCAACTTATCAGGCCTGTGTTGCGTCAGTTACCGTGCTATTTACATAGAACTTACCAGGTACTATGTTTCAACAACAACACCCCTTTAGAAGTTAACACTGTGTTTTGTACACAAGTTATAAGGTCTTCGATGTGTAAAATACCGTGGTACTTACACATAAGTTATCAGGGTATGTGTTCATCAACCTCGCCCCTGGTCAAGGTTACCATGGGGGATTGTACATGACTTACCTGGTCTCATTCATATATGTTCATATATTATCATGGTACTTACACCTAAAAACCTGGGTGTGTTTCGGTAACTTTTTTCATAGGTCAAAAATTACCACGATGTTTTTGCGTAACTTATCACGCCTATAGCGGGTCAAAGTGGGCCGTTGTTTTAGGCCAACCCACGAGCACGTGTGCCCCTCATAACACTAAACATTATGTGACTTTTCCGTGACACATCATGTGTTGTGTTCATCTAAGAGGCCATGCGTGGCGAGTGTATGTTTTTAACAACTTGTTTTCCTTTGGTAAAATGTTACCATCATGTTTATATTGTAAGTTATCAGTATGTGGTGCTTATATTATCATGTTATTCACACAAAAATTATCCGGAATGTTTTGAACAACTTTTTCCCAAGACAAAAGGTTATCATGGTGATTCTAGGTAACCTATCAAGCCCGCAGTGCTTAAAATATCATGCTGTTTACACAAAATTTATCAGGGGTATGTTTCAGCAAAATTTCCCCTCACGGTCGAAAACTTATCATGGTGTTTAGCTATCATGGTGCATATGTTTTCATGCTATTTACACATAAAAATAACAGGGGAGGGAGGTATAGTACCGTGCTATTTACACAGAAGATACCGGAGTATGTTTTCAAAAAAAAATCTTCCCTATGGTTAAAGTTACCATGGTGTTTCTACCTCAGTTATCAGATGTGCACTGCGTATATTACCATCTATTTACACATAAATTATCTGGTATCTTTTCACATTTTTCTTCCCCAATGCTTAAAGTTACCACGATGTTTGTATCTAAATTATCAGGTCTATGGCGTGAATGTTATCGTGCTATTTACAGAAATTACCGGGGGCCGGGGTTCAACAAATTTCTTCCCAATGATCAAAGTTACCACGGTGCTTTCACCAAAGTTATCATGCCTTCAATGCTTATGACCATGCTACTTACACATAATGTACCGCATGGTATACAAAAGTTATCATGTTGGTGGCGCGTCATTTATCATGGTGGTGATGGAAAATTTACCACGGGAAAAGTTTATGTGCCAGGTTTGATAGGTGAAACAAAGTTTTTCAGTGCTAAAATATTATAGGCAAAACATGTCAAAAACAGTATTTTCCTTAGCTTCTTCAACAATGAGTGTCATAGGCGAGGTGGTTAGCTCCCTTTGTTGATTACCTGCAGACCAAAGATCAAATCTCAATTCAGGCATTAATTTTGCCCAAAAATCTGGAAGGCGCGTGGGGTCGTAACTGATGATTGAAAGGAAGGAAATCAGGAGGGCGGGAAAGGAAGGAGACCAGGAGGAAAGGAAGGAGATCGGGAGGACGTGCGGGAAAGGAAGGATATCGGGAGGAAGTGCGGGAAAGGAAGGAGATCGCCGAAACTGACGGTGCTGGATGCGTGTGGCAGTTTTACAATCTGCCACACGGTTGCCACTTACATATTTCAAAAAAAAAAGAAAAGAAAAACCGAAACCCTCACGCCAATTGCCCCCAATCCACAAACCCCATGGACGAGCTCGCCGGCGACCGCCGCCGCCCCGATCCGCTTCCGCCGCTTCCGTGACTTCCATGGAGGGACGCCTCCCGTGCTCGGCTTCTTCAACAGCCGTCCATGGACTGCCCTCTTCGTCCCCACCTCCGGCGGCTTCACGGTCTCCACCGCTGCCAAGATGTCCACCGACGAGTGGCGGGCCCTCAACTGCAGCCACAGCCGCGCCCTCCTGCACAATAACCGCACCAGGACGCTCCTCGTCTTGGACCCCATGACCGGCGACGAGCGCTACCTACCGTTTCCCACTCAAGCCCATCTGGAGAACGTTCATTACAATGGCGCGGTTCTGTGCGCGGCCGGCCACACGGACCACGGCAACTGTCATTCGTGCCCGTTCCTCGTGGTGTTCGTGTTCAGCAACCGCAGAGAATTCATCACCTCCGCCTGCGTCTACTCGTCCGAGACTGGCATCTGGGGTGAGATCACTTCGATTCATACACCAAATTCATTTGTTGATGTAAAGGAAGAATAGTCTACTGGCCGTTGGATAGTGATACCATCATTGAGTTTGATTTGGATAAGAACAGTTTGGATCTTATTGAGGTGCCAACCGCCAGAGAGATTAAAATCATGCTGACAGAGGATGGTCATCTAGGTTTTGCCAGTTTTAGTCGATTCAGCCTTCATTTCTGGTTATCTAGCATCAATGGGGTGGTATCATGGACACATCACAGGGTTATTGATCTGGAGAAGCTTCTTGCACCAGAAGTAGTGGCGGTGTGTAGGAATCAAGTGTGGCCAGTTGGCTATGCTGAAGATGCTAATGTGATCTTCTTTCATGTGCATCCTCGCACCTACTCCCTCCGTTCCAAATCAGATGACCCAATCTTATACTAACTTTAGTACAAAGTTGGGTCATCTATTTTGGAACGGAGGGAATACATGTTCCATCTCAAGTCCATGCAGATTGAAGAGGTGTCACAGAAAGAGGACGGCTGGTTCATTTTTCCTTACACAAGTTTCTACACTCCAGGACCAGGTGTTGCCATTTTTCTCGATGTTGCTTAGCTCACTGTAATCTCCCAAACTATATCCACCTTGTAGATGTTTTCAGGTATATGAGCCACTGTTAGTATAGCTGACAAGTTTTCATGAAACCTTTTTTAGCATACGCACAAGCGTGCGTAAGTTTCCATGAAACTTATTTCGAAAGAACTGATTATTGAACGATGAACCATTCATACTCTGCAATATTGGCATCCACATCCTCCTGGCTGCTACCGATTCTCCTCTTCTGCTCATTAATGTTTTTTTTGAACTATTCACTATTGCTCCAATTTACGAACAAATCGTTCATGCTTGAGTTAAGAAATGTAGATGTAAATTTGCTTGTATAGGAAGCTCTTGCATTGTTACTTGCAAGTATTTCACATGTTTGTGCATCCAGACCCAAATTCTACCATTTGCTTGTTTGTACAACAGAGATGGCAATTTCTTGATATTCTGTTGGGCCATACATATTTGGATCTAAACAGTCAGGAAGCTAGTAAATTTAGTCAACGTGTCATCCGTTAAAAGTGCCTTGCTTACCATACACTTAGAGAACAATATAGCTGTTTTCCAGCAGCAATTTATAATTGTGCTGTTGTTGTGGCCTTTCTGTGACACATGAGAAATTAATCAATTGAGGAAACAAGCAACCGATGGTCTGCCTTTCTTTAGTAAATGCATAATTCAATGCCAACATGGTGCCTTATTAATTCCTTAAGCTTCATGTTATGCTGGATTTTAGGATGGTATCTTTATTTCTTAATTCTTTGCTTAGCATTCTTTGTTTGGGTGAGTGGGAGAAGGGCACTTCTCATGTTTTTTTGTTGTATGGCGAACAAAACTTAATTGTGTGTATGCCCTGTTCTTTTGCTGGACTTATTACAAGGAATGGGCTCATGCCAAAACAATTACTCCCTTCGATCCTTTTTACTTTGCATATAAGAATTGTCCAAAGTCAAACTTCGTAAAGTTTGACCAACAGATCTATATTCTTTGCAGTGCCAGGGTTACACAGAATCCAGTCTGAACATTTTCCCTTGAATCATTTTGCCCTTTTCCTATTCTTTCTCAACGGCATAGTCAGTCAGTTTTTTCTATTGGAGCTTTGAACGACTTCGTCCTGGATATGCACATTTCGTTCTGTCGCTACCTTGATGCAACCCATCATGTCAGTCGGTTAGATATCATTTCTCGAATATAAGTTTGCTATTTAGTACATCAACCATGAGCCCGACGTCTGCATTTGAGAAGAAACAGTGAATGTAAGGTTTCAGTCCTCCAGATGTGACATATTCGCCTCTTGTGGCCTATTGTTTGTTTGTTTGGTTGTTGATATTGTTTGCTCTGACTTCTTTTTCGCATGAGAAGCCAAACACTACCAGAAAAACTAGGGTTGCCGACGGCCAAATCTATGCCGACGGCCCCCATCGACATCTATGGACCTATGCCGACGGCCAAGGAAAGGCCGTAGGCGTAGAAAAGCCGTCGGCATACATCCATCTATGCCGACGGGGCCGTAGGCATAGACCAGGCCGTCGGGACCGCCAAAGGTACGCCTACGGGGCCCGTCGGCATAGGAAAGGCCGTCGGCATAGCCGGGGCCCACCTGCCCAGTCAGCGCTGACCATTTGACGGCGTTGATCCTACGCCGACGGGCGGTAACGGCGGCCGTCGGCATATCTGTGGCAGAGGTATGCCTACGGCAAAGCCGTCGGCATAGGCCCCTCTGCCACGTCAGCGATCCGTGTGCCACGCCACGTCATCGATCCGTGGGACAACCTCCGTGTGTGCACAGATATGCGGACGGCCTTATTTTACTTTATTTTTTTATTTTTACTCTGTTTTGTTATTTTTACTTTATTTTAGTTTTTGTTTTTGTATAAGATAATTATGCCTTATCTAAAAAAACATACCCGATGGTATATCGATTGCCCCCTGCTATTTAACGTCGCTATCGCCGTGTCACGAGGGGGGGAAACGGTCGACACGGAAGGAATTACGGTTGGTGGGGGATTCGGGTGTAGCTATGTCACCAAACATCGCACGGGTCCCGATGCATATGTGAAAGTGTTCATGCATGCGTGAAGGCGCCCGTCTTGGGGCTCGGTGTGCCCTCACGCAGACGCTGCCGCCCGGCAGGAGAAGCAGACGTCGGGTCTACGGAGGGATCTTCGTAGTGCGGCGGATATCGCTCGAGTGTTCCTATGGGCTGACCTAACACAACCGGGTGGGGAGGTCCTTTGGTGGCCAAAGCCGTCCGTGCAAAGTCAAGGGCTAGATCGCGTGGTCAAACGCTACTGAGGTTAGGCGGGGCCAGGGGCACTGGGGGTAGCAAGGCCACCGGAGCGTCGCACGGGGCCCTCATACCTGTGGGGTGGTGTGGTGGCATTGCTACCCCCCAAGGCCCCGTCCCCGCCTAACCTCGAGCGGTTGACCACGAGATCTAGCCTTTGACTTCCCACGGACGGGCTTTGACCAGTGGACCTCTCCACCCGGTTGTGTCAGTTCGGCCCATAGGGACACCCGGGAGCAACATCCGGGCCAAAACCACAGCTACATCCACTCCGTGTAGACCCGACGCGTCCGTTTCCCCCCTCCAGGTGCCGGCGGCGGCGCCGTCCGTGAGGGGGGGGGGAGGACACCCCGGAGAAGCGTGCCGGGCATTTGCAACCGCCACAACACTTTCAGACTTGTGAGAGGCCGCCTATGCAAGATTTGACGGTATGCTAGCCCCCGGAGGCAGCCGGCCACAATCGTAGACGTGCGAAAAGCAATCCGCGTAGAGGGAAGTGTTCAGATACTTCTCCATCACGAAAATTTATGAAAAATTACCATCGGTCCTATAGCACATGTGCCCACGTCATGTAAAAACTCATGATTTTATCGCGCTCCGAGTATTTAATAATATTCACGCCGCATCGCTTCCGCAGAACGTCTACTACCGTGTCATGGCCGTCCGTGAGGGGGCCACACCCGGAGACGCTGCGTCGCCTCTTCGGACATGTCACCACACCACCCCGCATGTATGAGGGCCCGATGCGACGCCACGGTGGCATTGCTACCCCCAGGACCCGTCCCCGCCTAACCTCGTAGCGTTTGACCACGGATCTAGCCCTTTGACTTTGCACGGACGGGATTTGACGGTGGGCCTCTCCACCCGGTTGTGTTAGGTCAGCCCATACGAACACTTTGGAGCAACATCCGGGCGGACCCACAGCAAGATCCCTCCGTAGACCCGACGTCCGTTTCCCCCCCTCGGTGCGGCGTGGCGCCGTCCGTGTGAGGGCGAACTCGGAGAGCGCTGCCGCCTCTTCGGACATGCCACCACACCACCCTGCATGTATGAGGGGCCGGTGTGACGCCTCCGTGGCATTGCTACCCCTCAGGGCCCCGTCCCCGCTTAACCTCGAGCGGTTGGCCACGAGATCTAGCCCTTTGACTTCCCACGGACGGGCTTTGACCATGGACCTCTCCACCGGTTGTGTCGGGCCGCCCATAGGGACACCCGGAGCAACATCCGGCCAAACCCACAGCTACATCCACTCCGTGTAGACCCGACGCGTCTGCTTTCCCCCCTCCGGTGCGGCGGCGCCGTCCGTGAGGGGGGCACACCGGAGACGCGTGCGGGCATTTGCAACCGCCACAACACTTCCAGACTTGTGAGAGGCCGCCACGCAAGATTTGACGGTATGTTAGTTCTCGGAGGCCGCCGGCCACATACAGAGACGCCAAGAGCAATCCGCCAGAGAGGAAGTGTTCAGATACTTCTCCATCACGAAAAATTATGAAAAATTACCATCGGTCCTATAGCACATGTGCCCACGTCATGTAAAAACTCATGATTTTATCGCGCCCGAGTATATATAATAATATTCACGCCGCATCGCTTACGCAGTAACGTCTTCTACCGGGTCTTCGCCGTCCGTGCGGGGGGCCACACCCCGGAGACGCGTGCCGCCTCTTCGGACATGCCACCACACCACCCCGCATGTATGAGGGTCCGATGCGACGCCTCCGGTGGCATTGCTACCCCAGTGGCCCCCGCCCCGCCTAACCTGTAGCGTTTGACCACCGGATCTAGCCCTTTGACTTTGCACGGACGGGATTTGACCAAGGGCCTCTCCACCCGGTTGTGTTAGGTCAGCCCATACGAACACTTTGGAGCAACATCCGGGCGGACCCACAAAGAAGATCCTCTCCGTAGACCCGACGCGTCTGCTTCTCCAAAGCCGGTGCGTGGCGGCGCCGTCCGTGAGGGGGCCGAACCCCGGAGACGCGTGTCGCCTCTTCGGACATGCCACCACACCACCCTGCATGTATGAGGGGCCGGTGCGACGCTCCGGTGGCATTGCTACCCCCCAGGGCCCCCGTCCCGCCTAACCCTGGAGCGGTTGGCCACGAGATCTAGCCCTTTGACTTCCCACGGACGGGCTTTGACCAGTGGACCTCTCCACCCGGTTGTGTCAGTTCGGCCCATAGGGACACCCGGGAGCAACATCCGGGCCAAACCCACAGCTACATCCACTCCGTGTAGACCCGACGCGTCTGTTTCCCCCCTCAAGGTGTCGGCGGCCACGCCGTCCGTGAGGGGAGGGGGGCACACCCCGGAGACGCGCCGGGCATTTGCAACCGCCACAACACTTCCAGACTTGTGAGAGGCCGCCTACGCAAGATTTGACGGTATGCTAACCCCCGGAGGCCGCCGGCCATACAGAGACGCCAAGAGCAATCCGCGAGAGGGAAGTGTTCAGATACTTCTCCATCACGAAAAATTATGAAAAATTACCATCGGTCCTATAGCACATGTGCCCACGTCATGTAAAAAACTCATGATTTTATCGCGCTCTGAGTATTTAATAATATTCACGCCGCATCGTTTCCGCAGAACGTCTACTACCGTGTCATCGCCGTCCGTGAGGTGGGCCACACCCCGGAGACGCGTGCCGCCTCTTCGGCATGCCACCACACCACCCCGCATGTATGAGGGCCCGATGCGACGCTCCGGTGGCATTGCTACCCCTGTGGCCCCTGGCCCCGCCTAACCATGTAGCGTTTGACCACCGGATCTAGCCCTTTGACTTTGCACGGACGGGATTTGACCAGTGGGCCTCTCCACCCGGTTGTGTTAGGTTAGCCCATAGGAACACTTTGGAGCAACATCCGGGCCAGACCCACAGCAAGATCCCCTCCGTGTAGACCCGACGCGTCCGTTTCCCCCCTCCAGGTGCCGGCGGCGGCGCCGTCCGTGAGGGGGCCGAACCCCGAAGACGCGTGCCGCCTCTTCGGACATGCCACCACACCACCCTGCATGTATGAGGGGCCGGTGCGACGCTCCGGTGGCATTGCTACCCCCAGGGCCCCCGTCCCGCCTAACCCTGGAGCGGTTGGCCCACGAGATCTAGCCTTTGACTTCCCACGGACGGGCTTTGACCAGTGGACCTCTCCACCCGGTTGTGTCGATTCGGCCCATAGGGACACCCGGAGCAACATCCGGCCAAACCCACAGCTACATCCACTCCGTGTAGACCCGACGCGTCTGCTTTCCCCCTCCGGCTGCGGCGGCGCCGTCCGTGAGGGGGGCACACCGAGACGCAGCGTGCGGGCATTTGCAACCGCCACAACACTTCCAGACTTGTGAGAGGCCGCCACGCAAGATTTGACGGTATGTTAGCCCTTGAGGCCGCCGCCACGGTCGAGACGCAGCGAAGAGCAATCCAGAGAGGGAAGTGTTCAGATACTTCTCCATCACGAAAAATTATGAAAAATTACCATCGGTCCTATAGCACATGTGCCCACGTCATGTAAAAACTCATGATTTTATCGCGCTCCGGTATTTAATAATATTCACGCCGCATCGCTTACGCAGAACGTCTATTACCGTGTCATCGCCGTCCGTGAGGGGGGCCACACCGGAGACGCTGCGCCGCCTTCTTCGGACATGCCACCACACCACCCCGCATGTATGAGGGCCCGATGCGACGCCTCTGGTGGCATTGCTACCCCAGGGCCCCGTCCCCGCCTAACATCGTAGCGTTTGACCACGGATCTAGCCCTTTGACTTTGCACCTGACGGGATTTGACCAGTGGGCCTCTCCACCCGGTTGTGTTAGGTCAGCCCATAGGAACACTTTGGAGCAACATCCGGGCCAGACCCACAGCAAGATCCCCTCCGTGTAGACCCGATGCGTCCGTTTCCCCCCTCCAGGTGCCGGCGGCGGCGCCGTCCGTGAGGGGGCCGAACCCCGGAGACGCGTGCCGCCTCTTCGGACATGCCACCACACCACCCTGCATGTATGAGGGGCCGGTGCGACGCTCCGGTGGCATTGCTACCCCCTAGGGCCCCCGTCCCGCCTAACCCTGGAGCGGTTGACCACGAGATCTAGCCCTTTGACTTCCCATGGACGGGCTTTGACCAGTGGACCTCTCCACCCGGTTGTGTCGATTCGGCCCATAGGGACACCCGGGAGCAACATCCGGCCAAACCCACGCCTACATCGACTCCGTGTAGACTGACGCGTCTGCTTCTCCCCCTCCAGCTGCGGGCGGCGCCGTCCGTGAGGGGGGCACACCGGAGACGCTGCGTGCGGGCATTTGCAACCGCCACAACACTTCCAGACTTGTGAGAGGCCGCCACGCAAGATTTGACGGTATGTTAGCCCCGAGGCCGCCGGCCACAACAGAGAAACGCGACGAGCAATCCGTAGAGAGGGAAGTGTTCAGATACTTCTCCATCACGAAAAATTATGAAAAATTACCATCGGTCCTATAGCACATGTGCCCACATCATGTAAAAAACTCATGATTTTATCGCGCTTCGAGTATTTAATAATATTCACGCCGCATCGTTTCCGCAGAACGTCTACTACCGTGTCATCGCCGTCCGTGAGGGGGGCCACACCCTGGAGACACGTGTCGCCTCTTCGGACATGCCACCACACCACCCCGCATGTATGAGGGCCCGATGCGATGCTACGGTGGCATTGCTACCCCCCAGGGCCCCCGTCCCGCCTAACCCTGTAGCGTTTGACCACCGGATCTAGCCCTTTGACTTTGCACGGACGGGATTTGACCAGTGGGCCTCTCCACCCTGTTGTGTTAGGTCAGCCATACGAACACTTTGGAGCAACATCCTGGCCAGACCCACAGCAAGATCCCCTCCGTGTAGACCCGGCAGCGTCCGTTTCCCCCCCTCCAGTGCCGTGGCGGCGCCGTCCGTGAGGCGAACCGGAGATGCGTGCCGCCTCTTCGGACATGCCACCACACCACCCTGCATGTATGAGGGGCCGGTGCGACGCTCCGGTGGCATTGCTACCCCCCAGGGCCCTTATCCCGCCTAACCCTGGAGCGGTTGACCACGAGATCTAGCCCTTTGACTTCCCACGGACGGGATTTGACCAGTGGACCTCTTCACCCGGTTGTGTCAGGTCCGCCCATAGGGACACCCAGGAGCAACATCCGGGCCAAACCCACAGCTAAATCCACTCCGTGTAGACCCGACGCGTCCGTTTCCCCCCTCCAGGTGCCGGCGGCGGCGCCGTCCGTGAGGGGGCCGAACCCCGGAGATGCGTGTCGCCTCTTCGGACATGCCACCACACCACCCTGCATGTATGAGGGGCCGGTGCGACGCTCCGGTGGCATTGCTACCCCCTAGGGCCCCCGTCCCGCCTAACCCTGGAGCGGTTGACCACGAGATCTAGCCCTTTGACTTCCCACGGACGGGCTTTGACCAGTGGACCTCTCCACCCGGTTGTGTCGGGCCGCCCATAGGGACACCCGGATCAACATCCGGCCAAACCCATAGCTACATCCACTCCGTGTAGACCCGACGCGTCTGCTTCTCCAAAGCCGGGCGGCGGCGCCCTCCGTGAGGGGGGGCACACCCGGAGACGCAGCGTGTCGGGCATTTGCAACCGCCACAACACTTCCAGACTTGTGAGAGGCCGCCACGCAAGATTTGACGGTATGTTAGCCCCGGAGGCCGCCGCCATCGTGAGACGCGAAGAGCAATCCGCGTAGAGGAAAGTGTTCAGATACTTCTCCATCACGAAAAATTATGAAAAATTACCATCGGTCCTATAGCACATGTGCCCACATCATGTAAAAAACTCATGATATTATCGCGCTCTGAGTATTTAATAATATTCACGCCGCATCGTTTCCGCAGAACGTCTACTACCGTGTCATCGCCGTCCGTGAGGGGGCCACACCCCGGAGACGCGTGTCGCCTCTTCGGACATGCCACCACACCACCCCGCATGTATGAGGGCCTGATGCGACGCTCCTGTGGCATTGCTACCCCCCAGGGCCCCCGTCCCGCCTAACCCTGTAGCGTTTGACCACCGGATCTAGCCCTTTGACTTTGCACGGACGGGATTTGACCAGTGGGCCTCTCCACCCGGTTGTGTTAGGTCAGCCCATACGAACACTTTGGAGCAACATCCGGGCCAGACCACAGCAAGATCGCCTCCATGTAGACCCGACGCATCCGTTTCCCCCCTCCAGGAGCCGGCGGCGGCGCCGTCCGTGAGGGGGCCGAACCCCGGAGACGCGTGCCGCCTCTTCGGACATGCCACCACACCACCCTGCATGTATGAGGGGCCGGTGCGACGCTCCGGTGGCATTGCTACCCCCCAGGGCCCCCGTCCCGCCTAACCCTGGAGCGGTTGACCACGAGATCTAGCCCTTTGACTTCCCACGGACGGGCTTTGACCAGTGGACCTCTCCACCCGGTTGTGTCAGTTTGGCCCATAGGGACACCCGGGAGCAACATCCGGGCCAAACCCACAGCTACATCCACTCCGTGTAGACCCGACGCGTCCGTTTCCCCCCTCCAGGTGCCGGCGGCGGCACCGTCCGTGAGGGGGGGGGGGCATACCCCGGAGGCGCGTGCCGGGCATTTGCAACCGCCACAGCACTTCTAGACTTGTGAGAGGTCGCCTACGCAAGATTTGACGGTATGATAGCCCCCGGAGGCCGCGGGCCATTCGTGAGACGCGAAGAGCAATCCGCGTAGAGGGAAGTGTTCAGATACTTCTCCATCACGAAAAATTATGAAAAATTACCATCGGTCCTATAGCACATGTGCCCACGTCATGTAAAAAACTCATGATTTTATCGCGCTCCGAGTATTTAATAATATTCACGCCGCATCGTTTCCGGAGAACGTCTACTACCGTGCGTCATCGCCGTCCGTGAGGGGGGCCACACCCCGGAGACGCGTGCCGCCTCTTCGGACATGCCACCACACCACCCCGCATGTATGAGGGCCCGATGCGACGCTCCGGTGGCATTGCTACCCCCAGGGCCCCCGTCCCGCCTAACCCTGTAGCGTTTGACCACCGGATCTAGCCCTTTGACTTTGCACAGACGGGATTTGACCAGTGGGCCTCTCCACCCGGTTGTGTTAGGTCAGCCCATAGGAACACTTTGGAGCAACATCCGGGCCAGACCCACAGCAAGATCCCCTCCGTGTAGACCCGACGCGTCCGTTTTCCCCCTCCAGGTGCCGGCGGCGGCGCCGTCCGTGAGGGGGCCGAACCCCGGAGACGCGTGCCGCCTCTTCGGACATGCCACCACACCACCCTGCATGTATGAGGGGCCGGTGCGACGCTCCGGTGGCATTGCTACCCCCCAGGGACCCGTCCCGCCTAACCCTGGAGCGGTTGACCACGAGATCTACCCCTTTGACTTTGCACGGACGGGGTTTGACCAGTGGTCCTGACCACTCGGTTGTGTCAGTTCGGCTCTTAGGGACTCCGGGGTGCAAGATCCGGGCCAAACCCACTGCGACATCCACTCCGTTTAGACCCGACGCGTCTGCTTTCCCCTCCAGCTGGCGCGCGCCGTCCGTGAGGGGGGCACACCGAGACGCGTGCGGGCATTTGCAACCGCCACAACACTTCTAGACTTGTGAGAGGCCGCCACGCAAGATTTGACGGTATGTTAGCCCGAGGTCAGCCACAGCCAGAGACGCCAAGAGCAATCCGCGTGAGGGAAGTGTTCAGATACTTCTCCATCACGAAAAATTATGAAAAATTACCATCGGTCCTATAGCACACGTGCCCACGTCATGTAAAAAACTCATGATTTTATCGCGCTCCGAGTATTTAATAATATTCACGCCGCATCGTTTCCGCAGAACGTCTACTACCGTGTCATCGCTGTCCGTGAGGGGGGCCACACCCCGGAGACGCTGTGCCGCCTCTTCGGACATGCCACCACACCACCCCGCATGTATGAGGGCCCGATCTGACGCTCGGTGGCATTGCTACCCCAGGGCCCCGTCCCCGCCAAACCCTATAGCGTTTGACCACCGGATCTAGCCCTCGACTTTGCACGGACGGGATTTGACGGTGGGCCTCTCCACCCGGTTGTGTTAGGGTCAGCCCATACGAACACTTTGGAGCAACATCCGGCCAGACCCACAAGAAGATCCCTCCAGATAGACCCGACGCGTCCGTTTCCCCCCTCCAGGTGCCGGCGGCGGCGCCGTCCGTGTGAGGGGGCACACCCCGGAGACGCGTGCCGCCTCTTCGGACATGCCAGCACACTGTACGGCATGTATGAGGTATCACTCTGAAACGTACTATCACTCTGAAACCTTTAGTGCCCGGTCACCGGGCCGGCTGCCCGAATCGAAAGTTTCAGAGTAATTGTCCGTTTTCTTCATATAAGTCTAATGAATACCGGAGCTTGTAACGTGTGGATTAGTGAACTATTTAAACTGGTCAAATTGCTTTCCCCTAGGTGAGGTGGGACTATTTAAAAAAATTGTGGTTTGCATATATGCCGACGGCCTAGCCGTCGGCATAGGCCTCCCACCTATGCCGACGGCCTGTCCGTCGGCATATGTGCACGTTATCCACTCCCCCGGGCTGCTGACATGTGGGGCCCAGGCCTATGCCGACGGCCATGCCGTCGGCATAGGGCCAACCTTATCCGCACCGCACCCGACCACACCCGACCTCCTCCACTCATTTTCTCCCTCAACCGCTTTTGACCCGACCCCTACCGCCGCCCACCTCCTCCGCCCGCCGAGGACGCCACCGCCACGCCCGCCAGCACGCTGGCGCCCGCGCCTCCCACTCCAACCCACGCCGCCCCACCTCGAGCCCGTCGCCGCTCGCCTCGACCCCGAGCCACCCGCCCGACCCGGGCCGCCCGCCCGACCCGCCTCCGACCTTCCCGCCCGACCCGCACCGCCCGCCCGACCTCCGGCCGCCCGCCTCGACCCCCCTCCGGCCTCCCGCCCGACCCGACACGGCCGCCCGCCCGAACCCCGCCGACCTCCCGCCCGACTCCGCGCCTCCGCCCCAACTCCGGCCGGCCCTCTCGAAGGTGAAAATTTTATGTATTTTTAGTGTTTGTTAGTAATTTTGTAGCTAGTTAGATAGATATTTAGATAGTTAGATACCTAGTTAGATAGATAGTTATATAGATAGTTAGATAGGTAGATAGTTAGATAGTTAGATAGATAGTGAGATAGTTAGTAGGTAGATAGTTAGATAGATAGTGAGATAGGTAGTAAAAAATTTGGTTAGATGAGATGCTATATGTTGCATATCTTGCAAAAAATTTGGTTCGATGAGATGAATCAATGATTATGACAAATAGGTGATAATGATGATGATGAATATGTGATGACGATGATGAATATATTGTTAATGTTTTTAGTTTTTTGCCTACATGATGCAAAAATAAATGAATGCATGTTTAAATGTTTTAAATATGCTCTATGAGTTGTGATGTTCTAAATTTTTTGTCCCGATGGAATTTGCAGGCTTTGTGGTGTTGCATTTCATCAAAGTGACCGTCGTCCGACGCGTTGTTCCCTGAGCATCCCTCTGTTGTTCGACTCCTTCCCCTACAGCCGAGGGTGAGCTACAAGTCCATCTCCTCCATTTTTTGATGTCACTAGATTTCATTCTCAAGTCAACTGGCGTAACCTAGGCGTCTCCCGTCCGAAAGGGTTGCATCGATAAATATGCATTAAATTGCATATTTATCACCACAGCTGTTTGGATTGTCCAACGTTTTCCACGGCAGCCCGAGGATGTGTAGATTGGGTATGTTCTCCATGTTCTACCCCGTTCCGAGACAGGATTTCGGCGGCGCCTCCCCATTGTTCTCCGGAGCACATTCTCTCGGCTATTTGACGAGACGTGTATCTGGAGAACAGCGGGAGGTGCTGCCAAATTTTGTCTCGAACGGGTAGAATGGAGAACGTACTCAATCTACACATCCTCGGTGGGATTAGGACCCATCTTTACCTATTAGAGATGTAGGTGGATTCAACGCGGTAGAAGCTGAAAATTTGATGTGATTAATTTAAGTGAATCCTTAATTATGTTGTGTGGTTTGCAAAATAGCGAGAGGATGGTAGATAATCGGTGGATGTACGGTGGTTTTATCCGTCGGAATCGAGTAACATCGAGTGGATCGCGAAAACCGATGTGTATTTGAAGGAGATATTCCGTCGTCCAATGAGAATTATCCCACCATGCCCCTCAGGCGAGATGTGCCGACGTCACCGTAGAAATCAGACGGACATGAGTGAGCACCTTGACGCACGGATATATGCCAAACTTTGACATGCCGCCGATAAACATAGCCGATCAGGACCGTGGTAGAGAGGAGGTGATGCGACAACGCATCGATGGATATGAGGACGACGGGGTCAGGGACATGCTAGATGATGTCATTGTTGCGTAAACGGCAAATGCGACACCTTCAGAGAATGAACCGGAGGAGCCAGAGGCAACCGCAAAGGCCTTCTTGGAGGTCTTGACCTCGTCGAAGAAACCTCTTTATGCGGGTGCGAAAATATCGCAGCTGGATGCCATCTAGCAACTGATTGCAGTCAAGGCTGAGTACGGCTGTAGCCAGAAATGCTTCGAAGCATTCCTGGGAGTATGGGCTAACAGCCTCCCTGAGGGTCATGAACTGCCGAAAAGCATGTACGATACAAAGAAAATCATGAAGGCACTCTCTATGGATTATGAGAAAATAGATGTTTGTCCGAAGAATTGCCTTTTGTTTAGGCACGCAGTATGCGGATGACAAGTAATCAGGAAGTGCGGTTCGTCCCGGTACAGTGAGGTGGTCGTTTAGGACGGTGAGAAAAAGCAGCTAACCATACCCGTTAAGTTTCTTCTGTATCTTGATTTTATAAAAAGACTGCAGCGCCTTTTCATCACGAAGGAGTCTGCCAAAAAGATGAAGTGGCACAAGGAAGGTATAAGGTACAATCCAAAAAAATCGTACATCCATCGGGAGGAAGCATGGAAGTCATTCGATGAAGAATACCCGAGGAAGCAGCCGAGGCTTGGAATGTCGAATAGCCATATCGGTGATGGGTTGATTCCATTTGGTATGTCGTACTATCCATACAGCTGCTGGGATGTGTTTGTATTTCCGCTCTATCTTCCTCCCGTTGCCCTAATGCTTCGGTAGAACATGTTCTTGTCGCTCATCATTCCGGGCCCTGACTACCCGGGAAGCAATTGGCTGTGTTTATGCAGCCGCTTGTGGATGCTTTGCACCATTCTTGGTACTTTCCGAGGTTGACATACGACCGGGATCTGCAGAGAAATTTCTTGATGAAAGTTTGGTTGCACTATTGCATGCATGACTTTACCGGCTATGCTCTATTCTGCGGATGGTGTACAAGTGGTAAGATGCCATGCCCAGTGTGCATGCAGGCTCTGCGAATGATTTGGCTGAGTAAGGGTGGCAAGTATGTAGCCTTTGACCTGCATCAACAGTTCCTCCCTCCAGACCATCCAGACAGGAAAGACAAGAAGAACTTCACGAAAGGCCGTGTTGTTCATGAAATAACCGAGATTCCAACATTTTCGTGGGCAGATGTTCTTGCTCAGCTAAAAGCTCTGAAGCCTAAAGTCAAAGGCAAAGGCAAAGCCAAAGACAAAGGCTTCGAGGGATATGGTGAGACGCACAACTGGACTCACATACCCCCTTCTCGCAGCTTCCCTATTTCAAGGACCTCAAACTTCCTTACAATATTGATGTGATGCACACCGAAAAGAATGTGGCAGAGTCCCTTTTCCACACGATCCTCAACATTCCTGATAAGACGAAGGATAACGTAAAAGCTAGAGCCGATCAACAGAGAATTTGTGATAGACCACGCTGAATATGAAGCCTCCCACGGCGGTCGAAAAAACTGGTTCAAGCCAGATCTTGACTTTGTCCTTAAACCGCCGTAAAAAAAGAAGTACTTATCTGGCGTAAACAAATTTTGAAGTTCACCGATGGTTATGCATCGAATATAAGTAAGGGAGTCAATCTTTCAACGGGCAAAGTGACCGGCCCGAAGAGTCATGACTACCATGTATGGATTGAGCGGATAATGCCGGTGATGGTTCGAGGCTATGTCCCCGAGCATGTCCGGCGAGTGCTTGCCGAGCTTAGCCATTTCTTCCGCACGCCTGTGCTAAAGAAGTAAGTAAAGAGGTGATTGAAAAATTGCATAAGAAGGCACCGGAGTTGATAGTCAAGCTAGAGAAGATCTTTCCGCCAGCCGTTACTCGATGACACATCTCATTCTGCACCTCATGAACGAGGTATTGTTGGGGGCCCTGTGCAAAATCGGTGGCAGTACAGCCCCGAGAGGCGTAACAAGCATCTCCGACGGAAATGTGGAAACAAAGCTAAGATTGAAGCTTCCATAGCCGAGGCAGTTATCCTAGAGGAGGTGTCAGACCTCAGGACATCATACTATCCAGACCACGTTCCCCATCTTCATAACAAGGTGCCTCGATACAATATAGAAGAGCCCAAGTATCAACCCAGGCTCGATCTATTCAACGCACAAGGTGGGAGGGCTGGGGCCTCGAAATCTTATAACATGCCACGACAAGAGTGGGAGGACCTCATGTTCTATATCTTGCACAACATCAAGGAAGTTGAGGAAGTGTGGATGAGGTAATACCACTACACCATTCCTTTATGTCTTCCACATCATCATGTTTCATGTTCACTTAGTCCCGGTCTAACACCGCTTATCTTTTTTTAGTGATTTTGTTCAAGAGGAATGGACGGGAGTGAATCCTCCTACTGAGGCGGAGGCACTTACTCTTCTCCGTCATGGAAACCCTGGACGTAAAAATTTTGTTGCTTGGTTCATGGAGAAAGTAAATTTCCACACTCAACTATTAAATACCTACTTCAACATTTATTAGTTAACCGAACTAATGCACACAACAATTTACATTATACTTGTAGGGAAAAGATCCGAACATATCTATGGATGATGAATTGAGATGGGTTTCCATGGGTTTTGACCTGCCGTCATGACATGTACAAAGTATGATGTGAATGGGTATCGCTTCCATACAGAGGAGCACCAAAACAGCCGCCCGATCCGAAAACTATAAATACCGGAGTGTACACCCCGGTCAAAATTCAGTGAGACTACTACGGAAGGGTACAAAATATATACGAGGTTAAATTCCGCCAGGGCGTGAGACCCTAAGTCCGCTGTGTTCAAATGCCGATGGTTCGATCCATGGAGGGGGTAAAACATCGCCTTCCATTGGTTTGGTCAGTTAAACCATCAACCGTCTATGCCGGAGCCGATCTCTTCATTGCGGCAACCCAAGCTACACAAGTATATTATCCGCCTTACCCATGCGGAAAGTGTATCTAAAGGGTTGGGAAGTTGTGTTCAAGGTGTCGCCACATGGTAAGCTACCAGACCCGAATGAAGACGATTACTACAACATTAACCCCATGACATACGAGGGAGTGTTCTATCAAGAGCAACCTGATGATGATGATGATGATGATGATGATGATGTGGTTAGAAACGATGACGCTAGACCATTGGGTGATGATGATGTGGACCCAAACGTCGACGATGCACGGAATGATGGTGAGACCATTGTCAATGAAAATGACATACTTATGCTAGAAAAGTTAAACGAAGACGGCGACGAGGAGGAAGAGCCTCCACCTCCGTCGGACAACGAAGATGATATGATTGATAGTGATGATGAGACGGACCGAGAAAGAGGTTACAATAGTGATGATTCATATGGGTTCTAGCAGATGTACGTTTCAAGTTTAGGAATATGCCTTTTTATTAATGTGTTTATTATCATGCCTTTTTCTTCATTTCATTAATTTACTAATTGCTTTTTCTCTTTTCAATGCAGGTTCGTGGAACATGGGCAAGGGGAAGGCCGACGGCGTGGGTTTCCTACGCAAGGTCGTCGGCCTGCCTAGTCGGAGTGGTCGAGCACGTAATCCTCCCCTCGGCTACTTGACGATGACTCCTCACAGGGAGGTCGAGGGAGAGGTGCCCCTAGAGGAGGAGGGGGCGGGGAGAGCCTCTAGAGGACGAGGTGCCGGGGAGAGCCACTCTGTGGGGTCGCGGCCAGAAAGAGCGCACCCTCACCGACTTAGGGGTGTTGTCTTCGAGGCCCTCCTCTAGTGAGGTACCCTCCTCTAGTGAGGTACACTCTAGGGAGGAGGAGGAGGAGGAGGAGGAGGAGGAGGAGGTGGAGGAGGAGGCACGCGAGGAGGAGGAGGAGGAGGAGGAGGTTGGGGAGGGGGAGGCAGGCGAGGAGGGGGGTGGTGGCGGGGATGATGGTGGTGACGGGAAGGGGGTTGACAACAAGGGATGGCTGCGTGGCAACGCAAAGCTACCAAAGCAGGTTCCTGCTACTGAGGAGCAGAAGTGGCTCATTGAGCCCACGGGAAAAGAGTAAGCGGTTCATTATTTTGCTTGTCACATGCATATTCCGGTGTTATTTATTTTGCTTGTCACATGCTAATAGTTCATTCTTTTGCAGCAATCGGATATATTCTAAAGGGGTCCGTATTCCCAACGGCCTCATCACCGTCTTTGCTGAAGTTATCTTGGCCGGGTTGTACTTGTCCGGATCCGGTCAGCAGCCGGACCGTCGGGTTTTGGCCACGAGCTGGGACCATCGGGAAGCGGCCCTCCACAGGACCATGAGACCCATGCCAAGGCCGTGACCACTACTACGGGTGAGTTCTCTTGAAGCACAAGTCCTTTCTAGTTTCTTGAATGATTTAACTCATGGCTTCTTCGATTCTCGTTTCATGCATGATTGTAGAAATTCTATCGTGTTTTTCCTGAGCACAGGGCTAGAGTGGACCAGATCGTCTTTGCGCCAATGCAAGAAGAAGGCCCGCCAGATGCAAAGACGAGGTGCGCTATGTGGCCATCTCGACATACTACCACGACGTTCTTGGTGTGAAGATGACCAAGGAAGAAGCGCGGAGGATGGGCATTACCTTGGAGAGGCACGAGTACTTGGAGGTAAGTATAAAAGATTTTTCATTATGCTTTTATATATTATGCTTTCATTACCATGTGGTACATTTCACCGTTTCATGTTGACATGCCATTATGCTTTTATTATGTAGGTGTGTCCAAATTGGTGTTATGGAAAAGACGAGTCCGGCGGCATTGGTGGATCTTTGGTGTGATGGGGCTGGAGCACAGGCGGCTATGAGAATCAAAAATA
Organism: Aegilops bicornis; assembly: GCA_021605145.1. Taxonomy (NCBI): domain Eukaryota; kingdom Viridiplantae; phylum Streptophyta; class Magnoliopsida; order Poales; family Poaceae; genus Aegilops; species Aegilops bicornis. Next base: position 783,422,386 of record CM038673.1, read on the forward strand.
AGGCTAACCGAGGGAATGAGGGAGTACATGCCGAGGGAAACCGAAACCACTATCTCCACAAGGCGCTTAATGTATGACTAACCCCATTAAACATTCTTCTTCTTCTATTTACCATCACTTTCTTATGTATGACTAACATCTGTTTGGTGGTGCAGGAGGAAAAAGCTGGCGACCGCTCTCACACATGCAAAGGCGTGGGAGATCGCCCATACGCTGAAGGACCCCAAGCTGGCGAGCCCAAGTACTACGGCAAGAAGAAGACCGCGTGGAGGAAGGAGGCCTACTCCGCAACAGATCTCGGGTTACATCGACACACCTGACCCCATTGCGGGCGGATCTGGACGACAGGCGGTGGTGAGCATGGGGCCCAAGGAGCACGGTCGGGAGGCGGTTCTCGTTGCTGTGGTCACTCCGACTATCTCCTACACACAGCTTCGTCGGATCGACCCGAGCCTGAGCCAGCGCACGAGCCAGCCAGTGTCCAGTTCACAGTCCCTCTTTCAGGAGCAACAATCTGTAAGTATTTTCCCTCTTATCTTCATTGCTCACTTTATTTTCCGCATCTAGTAGTTTTATGAGTTCCATCATGTCATACCGTAGGCCTACCTGGAGTACACACGCCAGGAGACCATGGCGTGGCATCAGAGGCTTCATGAACACCAAGTGCAGAGGGATCGCCAGCTGGAGCAGGCTTTTCAGGAAATGGCGGCCGGCAGGTGTCCTCGGGCCAGCCAACACAATGCCCTCCAAAGACAACTAGTGCTGGCGACCTTTGAGGAGTTTGTGGCACGTAACGCGGCCCCTCGCGGTTAGTTCATCCCCAATCTATTCACCCAAAGCATGTCATGCCTTTCAACACAGTCATATATCCCATTAATATGTCTTTTCAACATCCAGGAACAGTGGATCTACCGTTGGCGGTGGTCTTCGCAAAGACCGGGAGACACGGAGCCCGACCACTCCGATCCACGGAGGCGGAGGTGGAGGCGGTCTTGGCGGTAGCGCTGCCGCTTGATGACGACACAGGCTTGGCGGTCTTGGCGGTGGCGACCTCCGCGGTGCTCGGCGTCTGGCGCTTAAGCCTAGTGTGTGGTGATGATGCTTGAGATGACTTGTGTGTGGTGATGATCATTTAGAGACTTGTGTGTGTGGTGCTTTTCTATATGCTTATGCTTATGTTGGTTGTGATGATGATCATTTAGAGACTTGTGTGTGTGATGATGCTTATGCTTACGTTCTTTGATATGTGCTGCTGATATGTCTTTGTTATATATGTCTTTGTTATTTGAATTGAACTGATTTGAAAACAAACAGAAAAAGAAAAAAATCGAAGCAAACTATGCCGACGGCTATGCCGTCGGCATAGGATCTAGCGTGAGCTCCCGATTCTTGCGACGTGGCACCTATGACGGGCGTAGCCGTCGGCATAGCTTCAAACTAAGCCGACGGCTATCTTTGTCGGCATAGGGTGCCACGCGTCAAGAATCGGGAGCCTGTCTTACCTATGCCGACGGCCTGGCCGTCGGCGTATGTTTTGACTAAGCCGACGGCCAGGCCGTCGGCATAGGTGTGCCATGTGGCGTCCTGCGGCTGGCCTAACTGGGAGCTCTGTGGTACACCTATGCCGACGGCCTGGCCGTCGGCGTACGTTTTGACTAAGCCGACGGCCAGGCCGTCGGCATAGGGGTGCCACGTGGCGAGCCGCCGTTGCTTTCGGCGATTGACGGCAGCGCCGTTAGGGCGATGGCGTTGCCGACGCCGCCGCGTCGGCATAGATGTACGGCCACCGTCGGGATAGGGTCTATGCCGACGGTTATCCTGGCTACGCCGACGGATATGTTGCCGACGGCCCTATGCCGGCCGTCGGCATAGGCCTGTCCCGACGGCTAGTCAGGGCTATGCCGACAGCCCTGGCCGTCGGCATAGGGTGCGATTCCCGTGGTGAAAGTCGGCTCTGCTGATGAGATTGCGTGCTGTGCAGGTACCCAGGTTCTTCTTTGTTCCTGTGACTCCAGAAGCAACTTTACTCATACAGATACAGGTTCTTCAATCTTTTGCTTGGTGTTGCCGTAGATGCTGAACGATCAATGTGGTTGTAAACAGACTGTATTACTCGCCGAATGTGATGTTAAGTTGCAAAACATGCCGAATAATCATGGCATGCTGTTATCTTTAGCGATCTCTATAGGGGCGTTAACCAACTGTAGCAGCGCTTGGTAGATTTTATTTACGTCATACTAATACTTTAGAATATTATTACTGTTGAGGAGATGACATTTGCACCGAACTGACCTGTTAGGTTTCGTAAGCCTGTGTTCTTGCCAATTGGATATGTCATGGCGCTTTCTAGTGGAGCAAGTGGTGACGTGGTTAGTTAACAAGTTGAAATTTTAGCTTCAGACGCAGGAAGCAATTTCTTCAGATATTACCAAGGCACGAGGGTTTGTTCAGATTAGGTCTGAACTCTGAACAACCACCCCTAATAATTCTGTAGAGGGCCATATGTTTCAGTTAGAATTTGGGTTCATCTTCAAGGTACCTACTTGCGCTGTTGTTGCGGCTTTGGAAATGTGTGTCCATGTCTGTTTGAACAAGAAGAAGCAAACTGAGTGTAAACCGTTTGGAAGAATGAACTGTCTCTGCTCGACGCACGCCATTCTTAAAGCTTTCCACAGTAGCTAGATAGATAGTAAAATAAGCACTGCTACTGATGTTGCATAGACGGAACTCAATGTTCAACTGCCACATTGCTTGCTGATACACGAGAGTCAAATAGTTTCGGTTTGATTCAGGTGCATAACAACGTCGCGCCAGTAGAATTTTCCATTCTCACACAGGGAGAATTGCCATACCATGCAATGTTATCAGCAGGTATTTTTTTGCCAGCGTGTGAAGGGAGTCGGTTGCTATTTACGCCGTGTACTACGCTTTCTAATTGGCGCATGCTTGCAAACGAGCGCCCGGTGTTTGTCCCCGTCCCATCCTTTTTTCACCTGGACGTGCTCGGATCAGAAAATGGTGTGAGTGATTGACATTGACATTGTCCCCGGCCACACGGACCATGTTATAGGAAAAAGATTGTCATGGTACAAAGGAAGAGAAATTTGCCACGCATATCCATGAATTACTATGCTACACCATGACGACTCGCCATTCTACAGCAGGAAGAACGTCATACTGCGCACGCTTTTGCTAATTGGCATGCTACGTCATATGAAAAATGCAATGCTACGACTCACAAGGGCGTTCGCTCGGGATGGTGCATGGAAGCATGCACGTTGAGATCAATTCGTGCTCAGGATCAGAAGCACTAGAGAGAGTAGAGTGGTCCCTTAGAAAATGATCCTAGAAAACTTCAGTTCTATATTATTTCAGTTAGAGCATCTCCAACAGCCGCACAAAAATTCCATGCATCGGGACCAACATTGTTTAGCAGACGGCCAAAAACGCGCGTCCAGAAAAGCACGCAGTGCAAATTGTGAAGCGCGCGCAATCCGAAGCCCAAAATATGCTGCGCACGATATCGTTTTTCAGCGCGTGCCCAAAACTTTTTAGCGCGCGCAATATTTTACAACATCTGTTGGAGCTGTTCGGCGCCCCAAAAAACGAATTTTTAGCGCGTGGAGGTCTTTTTGGGCGCTGTTGGAGATGCTCTTATTTAATGATAGCTTGGAGCTTCCAGGTCATTCGGGACCCATCTTTGTTAAAGTAGTGCTCCATACGAACCAAAATGTAAGATGTTTTTATAGGTAAAATTCAACTGCAAAAGCGTCTTACATTTCGATACAAAGTAAGTGCTCCATGTCTGCCTGAGCATCACCCCAAGCATAAGAGCATCTACAGCCGGATTTGGCAAATCCGACCTCCTATACTTCCGCGGACGCGTCTGGGCACGCCCACGGGCACACCCGGATGGGCCCTCATTACGTGCAATATTGGCTTCTATGATCGACGTGCATGGATTTGAGAGTCCAGATTTGAGATATGTGGATGCCGGAAGGGAAATAATAGCAAATATTGGTACGAAGCATACATAGCGTTTACATAAAATTTATTTTAAGTGCCAAACTCAAGCATTGGCTCCTTGGTTTGCCATTGTGGATCCACGTGTGCTCCACAAGATTATTGAGTAGCCGCGTGTGCACCTGATGATCTCGAAGATTCTGATGCATTTGCAGAAAGTTCATAAGCTGAGCCGCGTCTTGATCTTCCGGGATTTCAACTTGTTCGTCGGGTGCTTCGAAATCATGGGTTTGGGATACACCATCACCCTCATCCTCGACAATCGTATTGTGCAGAATAACACAACATGCCATTAGTCGCCACAAAGTTTTTTATTCCCATATCATTGCAACGCTCTGCACAATTCCCCAATGAGCTTGAAGCACACCAAATGCCCTCTCCACATCCTTCGTAGCCGCTTCCTGCACTGATGCAAAGTGGCTCTGTATATTGCCATGCAGTTCGGATATGGTATTTACAAATGCCGCCCATCGAGGATAGATACCATCAGCAAGATAGTATGCCATGTTGTACTCTCGGCTGATGGCAGTGTAGTTGCACGGCGGTGATTCCCCATTGCAAAGCCTCCTGAGCACAGGAGATCGTTGAAGCACGTTGATGTCGTTTTGAGAACCCGGCATTCCAAATAAAGCATGCCAAATCCATAAGTCATGTGACACCACCGCTTCTAGTATGATGGTGGCCTCTCTGGTGTGACCTTGATACATTCTCCGCATACCTTTGGGGAAGTTCTTCCATTGCCAATGCATACAATCAATTGATCTGAGCATTCATGGAAACCCCTTTGCCTCTCCAATAGCCAACAACTTCTTCGTGTTCTGCACATTTGGTTCTCTGAGATACTCAAGTCCAAACACCTCCACCACGGCGTGGGCAAACTTGAGAATAGTCTTCAAGCACGAGCTCTCCCCCATCTTTGACCATCTCACCAACGGCATCTGCAACAGTACCAAGTGCAACCATCCTCAGAGCAGCCACACTTCTGTTTGGAAGAGAAAGAGAGCTGTCCACAACAATCCCTTATGAGCTTGAAGTAGTCATCCTATGCCTCCACTCACTCCACAATGCGCAAAAAAATGGTTTCCGCATGCGAAAACGGCGACGAAACCATGTATCATTCGGGAAAGCAGGATTGGGAGCAACAGTGGCTTTGCTCCGGACACTCTATCCCGGTAGATCACTCTTCTCCCTTTGATTGAGGCCTTGAAGTTGAGAATATGCTCCACTTAGCGGTCCATTTCCTCTTGCATGCTCATGAGCGTAATCATGTCCACTTTTTCGTTTGAATCCGAGGAATCGAAGAACTCATCTTGAATAATTTGGTCAAGCTTCGTTGGTCCATACTTCTCGTCCGATGAAGCATCGGAATACATCGTTTTCCCTAACAAAATCACAAAAAATCTGGTCAAACAATGTGTAGAACACATCAAGCGCAAGTCGGGGCCAGAGAGTTGTCGGGCGTACCGCGGTGGCGTCCAGGCCGGAGGCGACGTCCACTGCAGCGAGTACGAGAGAGAGGAATGCTCTGTCGGAGCTGCCTGCGCAGAGGCTAGGAATGGTTGCGGAGCGCGCGCCGCGGCGGAGCTGTGAGCCGGACGACGCGGAGGAGGAAGAAGAGAGGAGATAGCAAATGGATCCGACAAGTCTCTTTGGATGAATTTGATGCAATTTACGGTGGGGTCGGGCTGTCGGGTCCATTTGAGACGCCCGTCTGGATCAAAATTTTATAACCGAACAGTGACTGAACGGCCCGCACGAGCGTATGAGGCGGGTTTAAGACGCCCTGCTGTAGATGCTCTAATAGGCTTGCAATCCATCACCACCCGTTCAGACCGTTGGATTAAATTAAAAAAGAAGGGATAAAGTTCGGGTCGCCCTCCTGGCTTGTCGCTGTCGTAGTACTAGTAGCTACTCCCTCCATCAGAAAAGGCTTGTCCCTTAAATGAATGTATCTAGCATCAAGTTAGTGCTAGATACATCCATTTAAGGAACAAGATTTGGACAAGTTTTTTTAGATGGAAGGAGTACTATACTACACTACAGAAAAGGAAAAGCTGGTTCTTGCGTTCTGGAATGCCTACCCGTTTGCGCAATAACGGTGTTGTCTGTTTGGGCAGGACTTTGGTATCGGGCCGATCGGTCGACAGTGGAGTATAGTAGAGTATTGGTCAAGCTGCGAGAGCGGCGTTTTGGCTCCTAGGTGCATATGCACCTATTGTCGAAATACACATTTCAAAAAGTTGAAAAATTCGGAACAAAAATCCCACGTGTATATCCAGACATTTTATGTGCGTTCACAAGGTTTCGATGAAAAACGACGTTTTTTGTGGCTTGTGTAAAAAAGATAAAGAAATGCCTCATGAATAGTTAGAATGAAGCATCAGAAATTGTCTTTTTCATTACTGCCACAAAAAACGTCGTTTTTCACTGAAATTTTGTGCACGCACATAAAATGTCCGGATGTACACGCGGGTTTTTTGTTCTGAATTTTTCAAATTTTCAAAATGTGTATTTTGACAATGAGTACATATGCACCTAGGAGCCAAAGGCAATTATCGTCAAGGTGCAGGCTAAAGTCAGATATGTAGTAGTACAATTTTAAAAAGTCAGATGTGGCTTCAAAAGATTCTCTGCTGCACGCAAGAGGTGAGACAAAGATGGCTTTTTTATCGCATCTGCCGACTTGTCCATTCGCCATGAGACCGCACATTAACTATTGATTGCACCACATTAGCAACTTGTTTTTCCTTGGTTGGTTTTCAATCTTTTCCTGCCCAAACTCTCGTCGACATGCATGTTCAATTGTTCATCACTCGTTCGTTTCTCATCTCCCTCGACTCGTCTTTCCTCTCCACCTCGCGCTTCTCCAAGACGTCGGGCCGGAGCTTCCTGTCACGGCGGTGCGCCGGGGACCTGCTGTACGTGTCGGACCCGTGCGAGCACGCGATGGCCGCCGCCACGGACGACGACGACGACGTGGGCGCGTACCGCGGCGTGTTCGGCGGCTTCATGCGCTCCCGCACGCGCGCATGCCTGGTGGGCGGATACGCCCCGCTGGAGCCCCGCGTGCGCTGCCCCTGCTGCGGCGCCGGCGTCTGGAGCTTGACAGACGCGGGGCTCGTGCCGCGCAGCGCGTGCCGACGTCTCGGCGCACGCGACGGCCGCCTCGTCTACTTTGTCTGCGTCAGCGGACACCTCCACGGCTAATGCTGGCTCGCGCGCCTCTCCTCCAGCGACGGCGGTGGCGCCGACGACTCTAAGTCTCCAACTCGCACAACGACCGGTACTTGGACCTAAAGTGAAGAGCTTGTGTTGCAAACTTGTAATCTCGTTTTTCCTTTGGAGTACATGTATATGTTCTAGGATACCTTTTTTTAGAGGATTTGGGGTCTGTTTGGATTGCTACCAAAGCTGACCCTGCCAAAAAATTGGCTAGCCCATGCAATTTGGTAGCTGTTTGGATCTGCACCAAAAAATTGGCTCGCCCTACTTGCCCAGCGCCTCTCCATGTAATTCTCGTCAACGCGCGGGCGTCACGAGGGCGTGAGAAAGCTGCGCCAATATTTTGACGCTGTGACCCTGGTTATTATGGTGGGCCCTGCTGCATGCGTGAAGTTAGGATAAGCCGTTTTTTTGGCTGTAACCAATCAGCGGCGCTTTTTAATTCAAAGATACGCGGCCTGTGCGTGATTAGCGATCGCATGCAGTAATTCTTCAATACCCAAACAATGGCAAAATGTAGTGTATGCGGCATGCCGTGTCATGCATCATTCACTTGAATCTAATCCACGTTCATTTCACCCACTGATATATATAATAACTCATCATGCTCATATAACAACTTAGCATCATGCATCATCATAATAATAAATAACTCATCATTGTTATCATAATAGCAAGTCCTACTCATCATCATCATAGTCATCTAACCAATCCTACTTAATTGTTCTTAGCACATGATCATGAGTATTAGCTAGGACCTACTACCCTCTCTAAGTTAAAATAGCATAAAACAAGATAGGCCCTGACGCTCCATTATGAAGAATGAAGATTATCATGTCTCCAATTCTTGCGCTTCACACAATGTTGCTTCCAAATAGCTCCTTACGATTGTTTAAACTTTTTTTTCATTCTTTCATTGTCATGTCTTCATCGGTTTTAGAAATCCGGTATGAATAGCAATGAAGCCTAGAATGACCTGGCTGTAAGCTAATAACATCAAGGCGACCTTTCGGAAGCATCAGATCAGGCACACAATCCTTCAGGATTTTTTTTTGAAAAATATAGTAATAACTTCGTAGTTAGCAATGTAGTTTAGCTTTAGAAGAATTTATGCAAAAGATGCACAAATGCATGCCGTAATAGTAAAAAAATCTTACCATGCAATCTCCATGGATGTTACCGTAGTTCAACACGTGCACTAGTGGCACGTATTGACCATAATGTGCAGGAGTTTGATAATTAATAGTGTAATCCTCAACATCATTAATAAATGAGATAAGATGATCTTTCTCCTGATAAGTTAATTCTGCGCCATCAGTGTAGTAGGTTCTATCTACCATCTTCTGTACATTTTTTGAAAAATGAAAATAAGTTGTTAATGAAAATAACCTGTCAACTATTTTAAAATAAACAATATAAATTACTTAATAAATATGTTTGAGAAACTCACATAGAGGTAGAAGTGGAAGCGTATTAACAAGGACCCAAATGCCATCGTCATGCTCATCAAGATCAAAGGTGACATACATACCCTCCTGAAAATCATATGCCTTGCACAGTGCTTCCCAATTCGAGCAACCAAAATGGGATACGCTCTCCGAATTGTATAGCTTTACAACAAAATCATAACCATGATGGGTTCTGAGATGAACTATCTTTGTCTCCATATTTTCATGATCTTCGAAATCCAGATGCTCCAAGACATAGCGTCTTGCATGGCATGAGATAAGCTAATCGAATTGTAGAAGACGAAAATTGCACATTGAAGAAGCATAAGTCATGCTTATTTACGAAAAAAGACTTGTCGTTGCGTACCGTTTCAACATTGAAGGTCTCATCGAGCTTAAAACTGAAGCGCTGACCGTCTACAAGGTGAGGCCTGTCGCACAGACCCCGGTCGTCGCCGCAGTAGTCGCACTCCGGGATCCTATCGTCGTTGTCAGACATTTCCTATGTCCATAATTCAAAGATTAAACTTGTAAAATTCAATATATATACTACAAAACTAAATTAGATCATTATTATTCATCACGGGTTAACTATCGGCCTGTTGAGTCTTTTCTTGAAAATTGTCATCTCATCTCATGTGGTGTATATGATGGACACTCCCTCACCGATTTTTCGACCGTCGGTGATGGTCGTTACTCCTCCTTCCCCTAGTGCATAACAAAGGTCTAGCACAAGGAGAAGAAGGAGAAAGGACCCCCATGACAACAGTCAGGATTCTTCGTCCTCTCTCATATATGGTGGGCACTCCCTCACTGATTTTTCGACCGTCGGTGATGGTCGTTACTCCTCCTTCCCCTAGTGTATAACAAATGTCTAGCACAAGGAGAAGAAGGAGAAACGACCCCCACGACAATAGTCAGGATTCTTCGTCCTCTCTCATGTATGGTGGACACCCCCTCACTGATTTTTCGACCGCCGGTGATGGTCGTTACTCCTCCTTCCCTTGGTGCATAACAAAGGTCTAGCACAAGGAGAACAAGGAGAAACAACCCCCACGACAACAGTCAGGATTCTTCGTCCTCTTTCATATATGGTGGACACTCCCTCACTGATTTTTTGACCGTCGGTGATGGTCGTTACTCCTCCTTCCCCTGGTGCATAACAAAGGTCTAGCACTAGGAGAAGAAGGAGAAACGACCCCATGACAACAGTCGGGATTCTTCCTCACTCATTTTTTGACTGTCATGTATGGAGCCTCGACAGACTTAATGTCAACCCGAAATGTCGTTTAATTATCTTTCTAGAAAATCCGGGCGACTCGATATTTCCTACATATTCTAGCAAAAGTCATGTCAAAATTCACGGAATAATCCGGCATGACCTTTGCTAGAAAGGACATATCGAGCGCCTGAAATTTGCCAGAATGGAAATTAATCGACACTCCGGCAAAACATAGGCCACCTGGAGGTGTTTGGCTGGTCATCACATTGTCATAGCTATCCATCCATCCATCTATCTATATGGGGATTTGTCTGGTCTCACCTCGAGGTCAGAGGGGGTCGGTGACAGGGACGTCGACGGCCGGGATGATGTAGGGGCTCCTTGACGTCTACAAAAACAAAATATAAACAAAAACATTATTAAAACCATATGTCTAAAACAAAAACAAAATTTGTAAAACCAAGTTCTAACCCTAAAAATTTGTAAAACCTAGTTCTAATCATCGACATGGGCATTTTCATATTTTATTTGATACCTATAATACTTAAAGATAATGGGTTCAAAAGACCGACATCGAACGAATAAAAAAATCAACTGTATTCAAAAGACCTACATTTACTGAAATTTTTCTAATTTTCTGTTCTATTCTACATTTACTAATTTTCTATTCTATTCAAAAGAAGAAAATTTACTATTCTATTCAAATGACCTACATTTACTTATTTTTTTCTATTCTATTCAAAAAACCAACATTTACTAAAAAAAATCTCATATAGCATTCTAATACATTTATGTACCTAAAAGTTTCCTTTACTAAATTCTTTTACTAAAAATTTCTACGCCTAAATTTTTATACAGAGAGAGGTGGGAGGTGGAGGAGGAGGGTGGCGTGAGCAAGAGGGCATCGGGCGGCGGGGGGGGGGGGGAGGGAGGAGTGAGGAGGGTAGGGGGAGGAGGGAGGAGGGCGCGGGGCGGTTGGAGGAGGTGGGTGGAGGGCATCAGGCGGCAGCGGGAGGAGGGAGGAGAGAGGAGGGCCGCCGAGGGGAGGAGAGAGGACGACGGCAAGAGGAGGAGGGAGGGAGGGAGGCAGATACCTAGCCTCCCCCGGAGGGAGGACAGAGGAGTGACCGCGGGCGACGACGCGTGGTGGCGGAGAGAGCGAGTGAGAGAGTGTGAGCGGTGAGTGAGGACGCACGAGGGATGGATAAGGTGCCCATACTAGTAGTGCTGGTTGGTAGACAAGTGCTACTATTAAATGGACCCAATTAGCAGTAGCAGTACTGTCAAATAAAGCGCTACTGCTAAAATCTTAGTAGTAGCATTGTATTCTGGACAGCGCTGCTACTACAGCTAGTGTCGGTGGGCTCATTGGGTCCCACTTAGTAGTAGCGCTTTTTCCCTTTCCAAGTGCTACTCCTAAAGTGTTACTTGTAGCGCTGCTCCAAAACAGCGTTGCTGCTAATTAGCAGCAACGCTTGCTATTTTCCAGCGCTACTACTAATGTCCTGTCTATAAGCATTTCCCTAGTAGTGTCAGCAATAGCAGTACAAGGGCTGGGCAGGTCGGGCATACACTGGGGAGCACTTTGCGGGAACTGCGTTGTGAGGCTAGCACCACTAGTAGAAAAACGACCTTACGTTCACCTCATTAGTCCTTGTTTGATAACGGCCTGGTACTAATGTGACCGTTGGTTCCGGTTCCAATAGCTAGGAGGCGGGCATCATTAGTCCCGGTTCGTGGCGATCCTCCAGTCTTGGTTCGTGTCATTAACTCGGACTAAAGGGGTGGTGGCAGGCTTGTGTCAAGCTTGGGCCCCCACGAGCACAATTAGTACCAGTTCGTGTCACAAACCGGGACTAGACGTGCGCATTTAGTCCCGGTTTCTATAACTAACCGGGACTAAAGAGATCACTATATATAGTGCTTCATCCAGCCCGAGCCGAAGCCCTCTGTTTTCCCCCTTTCCTCTCCTCTCTTTCTTCCCCTCTTGCTCGAGCTCACCTCCATTTTTGCCAAATTTGTCAAGATTTAAGGCATCCCATCCACCCAAGTCTTCACAAAGGTTAGCAACTTTGTCCTTTCATCTCTCATTGCTAGATTAGCTCTTGCAAAGCTCTATAAGTATAGTGATTTGTGTGTTTTAGTTTGGGAGTAATTATATGCGGTAGTTTATTTGATTTATATGCAATTTGAGCTCAAATTAACTTCTAATTTTGCATATGTAGGTGTGGTTTACTTAGTGTCTTCCCGTCCCCGTCCTAACCTCCTTCGATCGCCCGCACCGTCTAGTCGCCAACACCACCTTGTTGAGCCTCTTGTTCTTATCCTTTTTATAAAAAAATCATGTTTGTGTAATTTAGATAGTTACTTGTATAATTTTCTTACCCGTACGCTGTTTTTATACATAGTGGCATGGTTTTCATATCCGTCCCCGTCGGCCCTCGTCCGGTTTATGATTCGGATGTGGTATATTCTCTTTTATAACTATTTGTTGCATTTCGTGTTTATCACAATTATGCCCATCAAGTTGACATAGATATTTTTATCTAGGAGGTATGTGAACCGGAAATTGCAACCGACCCTCTTGTCGAGAAGTTAAATTTAGTTGAAAAAGAAAACGAGTATTTGAAAGAAAAATTGAAAAGAATTGAAGAGAAGATGAAACTGGAGTTGTATCTTGCCGATTTGGTCGATGATCACAAGATCAAGATGGATGCAATGCGCTTGAAGATTAGAAAGATTAGAAAATATGCCATTGATAATGAGGCTTGGTATCATTATGCTGTTGGATCAATTGTTACCTTAGTTGCGATCTTGATCGCATTTGTTGTTGCATTTAAATGCTTTAGCTAGAGAGTTTGTATGTTGTTTTATGAAAATATGTGTATATGAACTTTATGTATGAACTTGTATTAATTTGATATTTTCGGTGTTGTGTAATGAAGATGAGCCGACAATGGATGTAGGATGACCAGTGATCTCCCAGTTCATTACTGGCGTGCATACTTTTCTGTTTGCGGCTGAGGCAAACAAGCGGCCGGATGGTTTTATGTGTTGTCCATGTGTTGTCTATAAGAATGATCACAATTTCTCTAACTCAAGAACCATTTCACGTCCACCTGTTTACGTCCGGTTTCATGTCCGGCTATACCTGTTGGACCAAGCATAGAGAAAGAGGGGTTCTAATGGAAGAGAATGAAGAAGAAGAGGATGATGACAACTATCCTGGCCATGGGTTCCCTAAATACGATGGTACTACAATGGGGTAAGAGGCTGAGCCGGCAAAGCGGGAAGAAGCTGAAGAAGAGGCATCAGATGAGCCTGCTGATGATCTTGGTCGGGCCATTGCCTATGCAAAGAGAAACTGCGCCATTGAAAAGGAGAAGCTGAAGTTGCAATGCATGTTCGAGGATCATAAGAAATCGTTGTACCCAAATTGCGAAGATGACAAGAAAAAACTGGGTACCACACTGGAATTGCTGCAATGGAAGGCAGAGAATGGTGTATCTGACAAGGGATTTGAAAAGTTGCTGATAATGTTAAAGAAGATGCTTCCAAAGGACAACAAATTGCCTCCGACACTTTATTTGTTGTAATACAAGAGGCTCGAACGGGGGTGTTCAAGCCCGAGAGAGAGAACAACAAGCTTACGTGCGCCCTGAAGAATCCTGAACACCCGAGACGAACATGAGGCAAAAGGCATTGTTCCGTGGTTTGAGGGATTTGCAGATTGGAACGCCACTTACATAAGCCGTGCGAGAAAGAAGCAGCAAGAGGAGGAGAAGAGGAAGGAGGAAGCAGTGCGCCTTCAACTGGTAGAATCAAAGCACGTGGAGTTGGAACGCGCTTTCATGCCGGAGCAGGAGCAGATCGACTCACTTAACCAGGAAAGGGCATCTCAGCAGCGACAGCAGTAAGTAGATCCAACATTGGATAGCACCGTCCCATCTATGCCGACAAGCAGTGTGGGTTCCACCCTGGCCGATGCTGCACTTCTGGCTAGATAACCTGTGGATGATATCAAACGTGTGACACCTTGTGAGCTACACATTAAAGTGAAGAACATATCCATGAAGGTGGCGGATGGCTATGCTTGAACAAATCCCCTTGAAGCAACCTTACATGGCAATCCGATTCCAGGTGGCTTTGCTCGTGTCGGGGTGGATGAAGTGATGTCAGGATATAACAAGCTAGAGCTTGACATTCATGGAGGTGGCGAGGAGAGCACACTAGGAGAGGCCATTCGTCGTATCATTCTATAGAGAAAGGATTGCATCATCTTTCCAAGGCCACCGACTCCTCCTCCAAGTCCGCCACCGCGTCAGCTGACTCACGCTCCTCGAAGTCCACCACTACGTCAGCCGGCTCCTCCTCCAAGTCCGCCACTACACCAGCCGACTCCACCACCCAACCTCGAGACGGAGCGTGGCGCTGGTCCGCCACGTGTCAGCCGACTCCACCGCTCCACCCCAAAACGGAGCCCATTAGCGTAAGTCCGCCATATCAATCTCGGGCGCGTCAACCTTCTCCAAAGCGGAAGAGAGCACCAAGCAAGAAAGCCTCTCCTCCTGCAAAAAAGATGTTGGCTTACCACATGACCATCGAGGAAAACAACGCCGAAGTGGCTGCCTTAGTGAAGGTCTTTTTTGCACCGAAACCGACCCCGCCACTATCACGACCGGTTTTCCAATAAAAATGATTATTGAGAAACCGACCTTTTGATTCTAGTACGAGGAAAATCCTCCTGACTGGTAGACAGATTCTTGATACAACAAGCCAGTAGCATTGAAATATATTACAGGGTCGAGCTGGGGATGCTCAACCATTTATTACAAGCATGCCAATAATGTACATAATGGCAGTTATGACACAGTGGGGTGGCTTACTACTGACTCGAGAATAAAGCGGTGGTGGAATATCACAGTGGAGTGGATAAAATGACTCCTACACTGGCAGCTCATCGAGCGTCGAGGTGAGGCTCGATGAAATTATTTGGGTAGCGGAAGCGGATATAACACAGTGACCAAAACCAGGGTCGCACGAGACTGACTGGGATTCCTCTAGGCGTCGGACTCGCTATCGAACTCTTCATCCATGAGATCGCCTTCGTCAGCATCTGGCCAAATCAACAAGCCAGGTGAGTACTTTGAAAGTACTGCAAGATAGTTCGGACATAAGATATAACAAATGCATGCATGAATGCGTCATGAGCAATTAGTATGGTACATCCAAATGAGGAAGTAACACGACATTAATTAGTAAGAAGGAAGTCAGGTGGTAGTAAAAATAACTGAAAACCGATCAGGGGTCTGAAGCGACACCACATAAAGGGCTTATATTGAAAGTAAGAGACATGCGTGCCACAGTCGGACGTCGGGGCGACATCACAGAAAGGGCTTATATTGAAAGTAAATGATAACAATGCCGCAGTCGGACGTCGGAGCGACATTGCAGAAAGGGCTTATATCAAAAGTAAATGGTAACAATGCCGCAGTCGGACGTCTGAGCGACATCGCAGAAAGGGCTTATATCAAAGTAAGTAATAACAATGCCGCAGTCGGACGTCTGAGCGACATCGCAGAAAGGGCTTATATCAAAAGTAAATAATAACAATGGCGCAGTCGGACTCTGAGCGACATCGCAGAAAGGGCTTATATCAAAGTAAGTAATAACAATGCCGCAGTCGGACGTCGGAGCGACATCGCAGAAAGGGCTTATATCAAAAGTAAATAATAACAATGCCGCAGTCGGACGTCTGAGGGACATCGCAGAAAGGGCTTGAAATTCACTTTTCATATATGTTAACTGGCAAGAAATAGTGCTCATAGGAACATATTCAACACATGATAATAAACGGGTTAGTTCATCCACAGGAAATAAACATTTAATCGGACTTAACACTCATGTGTTTCTTAGGAGTTTACATCACCGAGACCCATAATCGGACGGAAGATAATGAGCACGGTACTTGGACATGGATAAGATGGTTTCAAAGATTTTTGACTCTGCAGAGCTTGTACTAAATTTCCCACAGCCAACGGGTTTCCGTAGTCACAAGGACTAGTTCCGTTTACGGTATTTCGGAAGAAAACACATCTAACCAGTACACACCCATCCCACCTTACGTTGCCAGGAATCACACTGGACAACGTTCAAGAAAAACTTTGAGACGAGGAGATCACAATCTCGAATAGCATGGGATCAAATTTATATACGCGTGCTCTAAGGGGTGCCCTCCTCTCGGTCCCAACCGGAAACACCCATGCCCTCTGACCGGATGATAGACTTTAATCCAGGGCCATGGGACCCTCATCCCGGCCTCTCGATTTGGTGTGTACCAGAAAGCGGTTTGCAACTTACTAAGCCATATTTCCTTGCGGAAAAACATGTGGTAGTACAGGAGGGAAACAGATGGAAACTGGACCGATTTATGTTGACACTGGTCAAACTGTCAGGCATAAGACTGGCGTGCTACAACACTGCCATCTTACCCATTCTTACGCCATCACATGGCCGTGCAAACTCGTATCCAATATCTTATGGATTTTCGAAACTCACTTGTCTCCACTTTGCATGTAATATGACATTCATCGAGGTGCTCATGATCATGCCATGCAACTACTTAATGCAAACATGCCAAAACACTCATCATATCGAAAGTTCAAACATGCTTTCCTGGTTCGGAGTAGTCGGGGCCTAGCTCGGTGAAGTTTGCGGTTCCGTCACCTCCTTCGGTATCTACGGTATACAAAAATACACGCGCTATCGTAAATACCGTGAGGTGTATAGAAATATACCAAATATTTTTCCAATAAATCTGATAAAAAACTAGACAAAATTTTGAAGACGGCAGAAAAAGAATCACTCAAAAATCATTTCCTGATTACAAGATATAAGAGTTTTGGTCCAAGGAACTTTCTGTAATGAAACAGAAACTTCCAAGGGGGCTAAGCAGAAAAGTCCAGAAAACGATTCAGACCGGAAAGCGCATTTTGCCAGAATACGCTTTCAGAAAACGGTTCATTTTAAAAAGAAATGAGAGACTGACAGGCGGGTCCCACCCGTCAGGTTTGAAATTTCAAAAGGGGAGACGGAGTTCGTCGGTGCCCGAGAGCTGCGGTGGTCGCCGGCGGCGATCCACGGCGAGGCAGGGGGATCGGGTGGTACCTCCGTGCTCAGTGCATCCTTCCGCATCGGTGGGTGGTGGTGGTGGTCGCTGGCGAGCACCACGTCAATGGCGGCCCTTGCTCCGGCGGACGGCGGTTTGGGTGGAGTTGAATCTCGCCGGAGAGTGCTGCGAAGGGCAAATTGAAGTGAGGGTTAGACTTCTGGGTGCTCGAGGGATTCTTGTGAGGTTTGGGTGCCGGGGACGGCCTCACCGGAGTGAATCGAGGTGGAGGCCGAGGCAGAACGGGGCGGCCGGAGTTGGGGGACGAGACCTCCTCGAGGTCCTCCTAGTGGCCTGGAGGAGTGTTGGTGAGGTGCAGAGGTGGTGCGTGCTCGAGGGCGAGCTCGGGGCCCCTTTTTATAGGCGATCCGAGGTGATGGCCGTGAACGTAGTTCTCCGGCGAAGGTTACGGCGGCGCAGGGCTTGGTCGGGGTGGTTTAGCGGTTGATCGTCATCGTGGAGGTCCACTGGCTCCATTTAGGCACTAAACGAGCTTGGATTAGAAGGTTTGGGGTGGGCTCGACGGAACGGGGCGGCGCGGGCCCGTCGGCGGCAGAGGGCGTGCCTGTGCTTGCCGGGCCACGGCGACGGTGCAACGGGAGTGTGCTGGCATGCATGAGCCAGGCGGAGGGCCAGGGAGCGATGGGCGGCGCCGGGTGGCGTGGCGAGTTGGCTCAGGCCCTAGCTCGCCGCCACGGGTGGCGCAGCCACCGCAGAAACTGCCAACGCCGGCGAGGCTCGCCGACGCCTGCACCCCGCCCAAGGGCGTGGCGGCGCTATGGCTGTGGAGGAGGGGTCAGGCGAACGCGCCAGTATGACAGTGACAGAACTTCCTGACGAAGAAAGCGACACTGAACTTTCCGAATCTGAATCTCTACGAAAGTGCAAAGTAACAAAGTGCGGCCAAGTGTTCGAAAGAATGATTTTGGTATGTGGGAGGTTCTCCTTGAGCTGATTTTGTTGGGTGGCCTCTCATTGCAACTGGGGGTTGCCTGAATTTTGGTGGAATTTTTGGAGAAGAGGAGATATGAATTTCACCAAATTTGACAAATCTGGTCCAAACTTGCAGAAGCTGAAACTTGAAAATTTTGAAGAGAAGAAGAGTGGATCTTGATGGTTCTAGGTTGTGGGTGCTAGGGACTATCCAGAGGAGTTGGTTTGAGATCAAAGTTCAAAGGCAATTAGGTACTTGCTTTGCAAATCACCTAGGCCCAAAATAATGGACATAATTGTTTTGGGGAAAGAAATAAATGAAATAAAATCCAAAAATGAGTTGGACTTGTTGGGACAGAATATTTGGACTGCCCCCAAAGTGGAAGGAGGGGTTTTGAAAGGATTTACCACAAGAGGCATGGTAAAACCATGGGTGGTTTCAACATAAGAGAAGACCCAAAACTCCTAGGGTTTTCTTTTAAAAGAAAATAAATTCCAAGAATTAAATTTGAGAAGGGATAAACAGAAGAAAGGTTTTTAATAACCAACACCAGGGTTGAAAAAGATGCCAAAATAAAATCCTTTGCCAAAGGGGAAAATTTTGAGAGAGAGATTTTTGGAAGGGTTTAAATGACCTTCTTCAAAACCAACAAAGTTTTTGATGAAAACCAACTAAATTTTTTTGGAGTATCACAACACCTACCCCTTTAGGAAAAATCTCGTCCCCGAGATTTCAGCTGATCCTCAAATAAGTGTGGGTGCTCTGTCCGAAGAAAATCCTCTCTTTCCCAAGTGGCTTCACTCTCGGTGTGGTTGCTCCACTGAACTCTGAAAAATTTGATGGTTTTCTGTCGGGTCCTTCTTTCAGATTCCTCTAATATTTTTACTGGATGTTCCCGATAGGTGAGGTCTGGTTGTACGTCAATGTTTTCATGGGATACCTGCTTCTCTGGGTTGCTTACGCACTTCCTCAACTGCGAGACGTGGAACACGTCGTGGACATCGGATAAATCTTCGGGTAAGTCTAGCTGGTAGGCTACCGTGCCCCTTCGTGCCTCTATACAGAATGGTCCGATGAATCTTGGTGCTAGCTTCCCCTTAATCTTGAATCGTTGCAGGCCCCTCATAGGAGATACTCGTAGGTACACAAACTCACCGGGTTCAAAACTGACTCCCCGCTGTTTTTGATCGTAATAACTCTCCTGTCGACTCTGGGCTGTCTTGAGTCGATCCCTAATCACCTTAACTTTATCTTCAGCCTCCTTGAGCATGTCTGGGCCGAAGATATGGCTGTCTCCGGTTTCTGACCAATTTAGCGGGGTACGACATCTCCGGGTCTGAGCCTCAAATGGTGCCATTTGCAGGCTGGCTTGGTAACTGTTGTTGTATGCGAACTCTGCGTATGGTAAGCTTTCTTCCCAACTGGTCCCATAGGTGAGGACACATGCTCTTAGCATGTCTTCTAGAATTTGGTTTACTCGTTTAGTTTGTCCATCAGTCTGGGGGTGGTATGCGGTACTGAACGCCAGTTGAGTTCCCATAGCTTGTTGTAAGTGATCCCAAAATCGGGAGATAAATTGAGTGCCTCTGTCTGATATTATTGTCTTTGGAACTCCATGTAAGCAGACGATACGGGAGAGATAAAGCCTGGCAAGCTTCTGAGTGGTGTGGGTTGTCTTCACGGGGATGAAGTGTGCTACTTTAGTCAGTCTATCAGTGATGACCCATATGGCATCATTTCCGTGCCGTGACCGAGGTAGCCCAACAATAAAATCCATCCCAATCTCGTCCCGTTTCCACTCGGGTATTTTATTTGGCTGTAAAAGTCCGGCCGGTTTCTAGTGCTCGGCCTTGATGCGTTGACAAGAGTCACAACATGCGATGAACGTGGCTATGTCCCTTTTTAGACCGTGCCACCAAAAATTTTCCTGAATGACCTTGTACATTTTTGTCCCTCCAGGATGGATTGAATACGGGGCGGTGTGGCCTTCAGCTAAGATCTGCTGTTTAAGGTCCTTGATATTTGGTACACAAAGTCTATTTCCATACCACAATATTCCCTGTTCATCGATAACGAATTCTGAGGCCTTGACCAAACTCACTTTCCGTTTAATGCCTTCAATGCTGGGGTGTCCATGCTGAGCCTCTTTAATCTTTTCTATCAAGGTAGGCTACATTTCTAAATTCGATATGCTGCCTTCAGTAACTACCAGCAAGTTGAGTTTAGCAAACTCTCAGGTTTGGTAGGTTGTCGTCGTTTGGGCTAGGGTTCCAACTTAGAGCGTCTGCCACTACATTTGCTTTTCCTGGATGGTAGTGGATTCCAACATCATAATCCTTCACTAATTCCAACCTGCGTCGTTGCCGTAAATTCAGTTCCGGTTGTGTGAAAATATACTTGAGGCTCTTATGGTCCGTGTATATTTCACAACAATTTCCAAGTAAAAAGTGTCTCCATTCCTTGAGTACATGAGTAACTGCTGCTAACTCCAGGTCATGAGTAGGATAATTTTCCTCATGCTTGCGAAGTTGTCTGGAGACATATGCGACTACCTTGCCTTCTTGCATCAACACGCATCCGAGGCCCTTCCGGGATGCGTCACAATACACCTCAAAATTCTTGTGTATGTCTGGTACAATTAATACTGGTGTTGTCGTTAATTTCCTTTTTAATTCTTGGAAACTTTTCTCGCAAGCTTCCGTCCATTCAAACTTCTTGTCTTTCTTGAGTAGCTGCGTCATTGGCTTTGCTATGGTGTAGAATCCTTCAATAAATCTTCGGTAGTATCCTGCCATTCCCAAGAAACTTCGTACGTCCGTTACGCTGGCTGGTGGTTTCCAGCCAAGTACGGCCTTGACTTTTTTCGGGTCTACGGCAATACCCTCTTGGGTTAATACGTGGCCCAGAAAACCTACTTGCGTTAGCCAAAACTCACACTTGCTGAATTTAGCGTACAATTGATGTTTCCTGAGTTCCCCTAGTACAATTCGGAGATGTTCAGCGTGCTCTTCTGGTGTCTTGGAGTATATCAGAATATCGTCGATAAATACCACAACAAACTTGTCCATAAACTTCATAAATACTTTGTTCATGAGGTGAACAAAATATGCGGGGGCGTTCGTTAGTCCAAATGGCATTACGGTGAACTCATATAATCCGTATCTGGAGGTGAATGCCGTCTTGGGAATATCTTCTGTTCGTACCTTTAATTGATGGTATCCCGACCTCAAGTCAATTTTTGAGAATACCTTGGCCTGAGCGAGCTGATCAAATAAATCATTTATCCGTGGCATCGGGTATTTGTTCTTGATTGTGCCATGTTAAGCGCTCGATAGTCTATACACAATCTCAGAGTTCCATCCTTCTTTTTGGCAAATAAAATTGGTGAACCCCAAGGTGAGGAGCTGGCTCGTATATATCCTTTGTCCAATAATTCTTTTATTTGCTTCTTCAGTTCTACCAATTCGGATGGTGCCATTCTGTATGGTTTCTTGTATATGGGGGCGGTTCCGGGTGCTAGCTCAATGCTGAATTCTATCTCTCGGTCTGGTGGCATGCCTGGTAGTTCTTCGGATAATACGTCTGGAAATTCACACACTACTAGAACCTTGCTTAATTCAGAAATATCCACCTTTTTCAATCTTGGTTGCCGGGATATTTTTCTTTCTTTGGCTGAAACTTTTATTGTCTTCCCGTGGTGTTGGGTGAGAATTACGTTCTGGTTGAAGCAGTCAATAAAACCTTTGTTGGTGGTTAACCAATCCATCCCTAAGATGACATCCAGTCCTTTATTTTCCAACACAATAAGATTGGCATGAAACTTCAACCCTTCAAACTCAATAACCACACCTTGGCAATAACTCTGGGTAACTTGCTTAATCCCAGGGGACTTGACGATCATAGATTTTCCAAGGGAAGCATCGAAAAATTATTTTGCAAGGCAAAACTTTTCGAAATGAATGAGTGAGAAGCTCCAGAATCAAACAAAACCATGGCAGGTATTGTGTTGACAGGAAACGTACCGAGTACGATATCTGGGGCATTCTGTTCTTCCTCTTTGGTCACGTGGTTCAGATGACCCTTCCTGTGGTTGTTATTTGGGTTGAAATTGTTGCGCTTTGGCGCCGAATTATTGCCTCCGTTGTTCGGCTTTGGGGTCGAGTTCCTTGGCTTGGGGCACTGCTTGGCATAGTGCCCTTCTTCTCCACAAGCGTAGCAAGTAACTGCTGGGCGGTATGTGAATTCCTTGTCCCTTGCATGGAAATTCTTGATTGGGCGTGAGACGTTTGTCGTGGGTTTGGGTGTCCCACCTTTCTGAAAATCTATCTTGCTGCGGTGGTTGCGAGCATGATTAGTCTGGTCCCTTTTTCGCTTGCGGAAATCTTCCAAGCCACGTCTCTCATTTTCCAAGGTAATGGCCTTATCCACCAGCGTTTTAAAATCTGGGAAGGTGTGCACAACCAGCTGGCATTTAAGCGCGGGCGCCAGACCGTCTAGGAATTTTTCCATCTTCTTGCTTTCAGACATACGCTCCTCGTTGGCGTAGCGAGACAACAGAGTAAACTGACTGTTGTATTCTGACACCGTCATGGTCCTTTGCTTGAGGTCGTCAAATTCTCTCTTTTTGATCTTGATAAGAGTTTTAGGAATATGTGCTCCACGAAAGCCTTCTTTGAACTCCTCCCAGGTTATATTATTTTCGTTGGGGTGCATGTGTAGGAAATTTTCCCACCACGATGCAGCTACTCCAGTGAGATAGTGCGGTGCATATAGCACTTTCTCAAGATCTGAACACTGGGCAATAATTAATTTTCTTTCCATGTCTCGAAGCCAGTCCTCGGCCTCAAGAGGTTTGTCAGTATGAGAAAATGTTTGGGGACGCGTCTTCTGTAGCTCAGATAACTTTGATTGCTGCTGATACTGTCCACGGTGATTTCCCATATTGATGACTTGGTTCATCATTTCCTGATGTTGTTGCTGACTTTGCTCATAAAGACGACACATTTGGGAAAGTGCTGTTTCACTGTCCTGTTGACTTGACTGCCCCTGTGTGAAATTGTTGCTTGGTTGTGTGCCATAATTTTGCTCTGGCGGAGTTGGCATGGAGCGCGTCCAAGGACGAGACATTGTTCACTCTGGGGATATATTTTGTAAAACTCATAAGAAAAGAAATTGAGTCGCAAAAGTCAATAAATTCATGAAGACGGAAAAAGTCTTAAATGCTCCAAGATTTTTCCAGAGAATAAACATTTCTTGTGCTGGAGAAGGACTGCTCATTACATATCTTACACGCAAGCAGTAATTATACAATACATCACTCAGGATATGCGTACATATACTGACATGTTATTTAGGCTAGTGCACTTCTCCCAGTTCCTACATGATGCGCAAACAAGCTACTTCTCACAGCCTATGTACATATAAACATATCGTACAAGTCGGTACATCACATGGCGGCTAAGCGTACTTAGTCGGAGATGGTAAGGATTTCCCTTGGCCTGCCGAGGGTGAGGCGCAGTGAGGCTGGGGACTCAACCTCCTCCTCGCTAATAGGCTCCAGACGTGAAGTGCTGCGCTGAGTTGGAGGAGCTAGCGCCCTATGCGGGAGAACACGAACAGGAGTGGGCGCAAGGGGTGGTGCAGAACGAACTGGAGTAGGTGCAATGACTTGGTTGAACTCCTCAGTGGTAGGTAGGCGACGAGTAGTGGCGAGAGTAGCAGGTGCAAAAGATGCCGATGACGAAACGAAAGTCAGTGGCGGTGCGGTGTGCAGGAGCTCCCTCCTGTTGGCGGCACAACCATGGACTGAGTCCATGCGGGCAGCCACAAGGTCGTCCACCAGGTTGTCGAAGGCTGCCTCCAGAGCCGAGAGATACTCGATAAGCATCTGAAAAGCCTCGTCTCGTTCTCCTCTGGGGCAAGAGAACGCGTAGTGACAGGTGTATGGCACGTGACATGGAAGGTAACGGTAACGACGAGTCTTCATCGAAGGAAGGACATCCCTGAGACGAGCTATCGCCTCATGGGCTGCCATCTGCATCGCATACTTCTCCGTAGGCATGGCTCTCCCCAAGAACCGGAAACGGCGTAACTCAACACGCCCTCCCTTGAATTGCACCGCGGCCTGGTGCATGGTTAGACTGTCGTTGACCTTGTGCTGAGAGAGTATGAAGACTGGGCGCACAGATGGCCCCATTGCGACTTGCACGATGAAGGAGAGAAGCTTGACAAACCCATCAGGCATGTTGGCGAACATCTGTGACTCGCAGTCGTTGCCAGCCATCTACAAAAGTAGGCCAAAATTCTGAGTGGTCAGATCATAAATTTATCTTGTTGTCAGAAATTGACTACATTTGTAAAAATATGAATTAGCTCTATTATGCTAATAACCGATTAGCGATCGCACCTAGTGGCCTCCTACAGTCAGCCTGGCTCTGGTACCAAGCTTGTCACGACCGGTTTTCCAATAAAAATGATTATTGAGAAACCGACCTTTTGATTCCAGTACGAGGAAAATCCTCCTGACTGGTAGACAGATTCTTGATACAACAAGCCAGTAGCATTGAAATATATTACAGGGTCGAGCTGGGGATGCTCAACCATTTATTACAAGCATGCCAATAATGAACATAATGGCAGTTATGACACAGTGGGGTGACTTACTACTGACTCGAGAATAAAGCGGTGGTGGAATATCACAGTGGAGTGGATAAAATGACTCCTACACTGGCAGCTCATCGAGCGTCGAGGTGAGGCTCGATGAAATTATTTGGGTAGCGGAAGCGGATATAACATGATGACCAAAACCAGGGCCGCACGAGACCGATCGGGATTCCTCTAGGCGTCGGACTCGCTATCAAACTCTTCATCCATGAGATCGCCACAAGCATCTGGCCAAATCAACAAGCCAGGTGAGTACTTTGAAAGTACTCGCAAGACAGTTCGGACATAAGATATAACAAATGCATGCATGAATGCGTCATGAGCAATTAGTATGGTACATCCAAATGAGGAAGTAACACGACATTAATTAGTAAGAAGGAAGTCAGGTGGTAGTAAAAATAATCGAAAACCGATCAGTGCAAGCGACACCACATAAAGGGCTTATATTGAAAGTAAGAGACATGCGTGCCCGCGATCGGACGTCGGGCGACATCACAGAAAGGCTTATATTGAAAGTAAATGATAACAATGCCGCGATCGGACGTCGAGCGACATCGCAGAAAGGGCTTATATCAAAAGTAAATGGTAACAATGCATGATCGGACGTCTGAGCGACATCACGTAAAGGGCTTATATCAAAGTAAGTAATAACAATGCCGCAGTCGGACGTCTGAGCGACATCGCAGAAAGGGCTTATATCAAAAGTAAAAGATAACAATGCCGCAGTCGGACGTCTGAGCGACATCGCAGAAAGGGCTTATATCAAAGTAAGTAATAACAATGCCGCAGTCGGACGTCTGAGCGACATCGCAGAAAGGGCTTATATCAAAAGTAAATAATAACAATGCCGTAGTCGGACGTTTGAGCGACATCGCAGAAAGGGCTTGAAATTCACTTTTCATATCTGTTAACTTGCAAGAAATAGTGCTCATAGGAACATATTCAACACATGATAATAAACGGGTTAGTTCATCCACATGAAATAAACGTTAATCGGAATTAACACTCATGTGGTTCTCAGGAGTTTCTGTCACCGAGACTGACACTGGACGGAAGATAATGAGCACGGTACTTGGACATCGATAAGATGGTTTCAAAGATTTTTGACTCTGCAGAGCTTGTACTAAATTTCCCACAGCCAACGGGTTTGCGTAGTCACAAGGACTAGTTCCGTTTACGGTATTTCGGAAGAAAACACATCTAACCAGTACACACCCATCCCACCTTACGTTGCCAGGAATCACCACGGACGGTGTTCATGAAAAAACTTTGAGACGGGAGATCACAATCTCGAATAGCATGGGATGAAATTTATATCTGTGGCGCTCTAAGGGTGCCCCTCTCGGTCCCAACCGGAAACACCCATGCCCCCTGACCGGATGATAGGCTTTAATCCAGGGCCATGGAACCCTCATCCCGGCCTCTCGATTTGGTGTGTGCCAGAAAGCGGTTTGCAACTTACTAAGCCATATTTCCTTGCGGAAAAACATGTGGTAGTACAGGAGGGAAACGGATGGAAACTGGACCGATTTATGTTGACACTAGTCAAACTGTTAGGCATAAGACTGGCATGCTACAACACTACCATCTTACCCGTTCTTACCCCATCACATGGCCGTGCAAACTCGTATCCAATATCTTATGGATTTTCGAAACTCACTTGTCTCCACTTTGCATGTAATATGACATTCATCGAGGTGCTCATGATCATGCCATGCAACTACTTAATGCAAACATGCCAAAACACTCATCATATCGTAAGTTCAAACATACTTGCCTGGTTCGGAGTAGTCGGGGCATAGCTCCGTGAAGTTTGCGGTTCCATCACTTCCTTTGGTATCTACGATATAAAAAAATACACGCGCTGTCGTAAATATCATGAGGTGTACAGAAATATAGCAAATATTTTTCAAATAAATCTGATACAAAACTAGACAAAAATTTGAAGAGGGCAGAAAAAGAATCACTCAAAAATCCTTTTCTGTTTAAAAGTTATAAGTGTTTTGGTCCAAGGACCTTTCCGTAATGAAACAGAAACTTCCCAGGGGGTTAAGCAGAAAAGTCCAGAAAACGATTCGGACTGGAAAGCGCATTTTGCCAGAATACGCTTTCAGAAAATGGTTCGCTTTAAAAGAAATGAGAGACTGACAGTGGTCCCACCCGTCGGGTTTGAAATTTCAAGCGGGAGACGGAGCTCGTCGGCCGAGAGGCTGCGGTGGTCGCCGGTGGCGATCCACGGCGAGCGGGGATCGGGTGGTACCTCCGTGCTCGGTGCATCCTTCCGTCGGTGGGTGGTGGTGGTGGTCGCCGGCGAGCACTACGTCGATGGCGGCCCTTGCTCCGGTGGACGGCGGTTCGGGTGGAGTTGGATCTCGCCGGAGAGTGTTGCGAAGGGCAAATTGAAGTGGGGGTTAGACTTCTGGGTGCTCGAGGGATTCTTGTGAGGTTTGGGTGCGGGGACGGCCTCACGGAGTGAATCGAGGTGGAGGCCGAGGCGGAATGGGGCGGCCGGAGTGGGGGTAGGAGACCTCCTCGAGGTCCTCCTTGTGGCCGGGCGGAGTGTTGGTGAGGTGCGGAGGTGGTGCGTGCTCGAGGGCGAGCTCGGGGCCCCTTTTTATAGGCGATCCGAGGTGATGGCCGTGAACGGAGTTCTCCGGCGAAGGTTACGGCGGCGCAGGGCTTGGTCGGGGTGGTTTAGCGGTTGAGCGTCATCGTGGAGGTCCACTGGCTCCATTTAGGCACTAAACAAGCTTGGATTAGAAGCTTTGGGGTGGGTTCGACGGAACGGGGCGGCCTGAGCCGGGCGGCAGAGGGTGTGCCTGTGCTTGCCGGGCCACGGCGACGGTGCAGCGGAGTGCGCTGGCATGCATGAGCCACGCTGGAGGCCAGGAGCGATGGCGGCGCCAGGTGGCGTGGGCGAAGCTCGAGCCCTCGGCCGCAACGGGTGGTGCAGCCACCGTAGAAACTGCCAACGCCGGCGAGGCTCGCCGCCACCGACGCCTGCACCCGTCCAAGGGGGCGTGCAGCCTCTGGCCAGGGAGGAGGGGCCGTGCGCAACGCGCCAGGGCGCACTGTTGATAGGTGACAGAACTCTGACGAAGAAACGACACTGAACTTTCTGAATCTCTGAATCTCTCTGAAAGTGCAAAGTAACAGTGTCGGCCAAGTGTTCGACAGAATTATTTTGGTATGTGGGAGGTTCTCCTTGAGCTGATTTTTGGTGGGGTGGCCTCTCATTGCAACTGGGGGTTGCCTGAATTTTGGTGGAATTTTTGGAGAAGAGGAGATATGAATTTCACCAAATTTGACAAATCTGGTCCAAACTTGCAGAAGCTGAAACTTGAAAATTTTGAAGAGAAGAAGAGTGGATCTTGTTGGTTCTAGGTTGTGGGTGCTAGGGACTATCTAGAGGAGTTGGTTTGAGATCAAAGTTCAAAGGCAATTAGGTACTTGCTTTGCAAATCACCTAGGCCCAAAATAATGGACATAATTGTTTTGGGGAAAGAAATAAATGAAATATAATCCAAAAATGAGTTGGACTTGTTGGGACAGAATATTTGGACTGCCCCTAAAGTGGAAGGAGGGGTTTTGAAAGGATTTACCACAAGAGGCATGGTAAAACCATGGGTGGTTTCAATATAAGAGAAGACCCAAAACTCCTAGGGTTTTCTTTTAAAAGAAAATAAATTCCAAGAATTAAATTTGAGAAGGGGATAAACAGAAGAAAGGTTTTCAATAACCAACACCAGGGTTGAAAAAGATGCCAAAATAAAATCCTTTGCCAAAGGGGAAAATTTTGAGAGAGAGATTTTTGGAAGGATTTAAATGACCTTCTTCAAAACCAACCAAGTTTTTGATGAAAACCAACTAAATTTTTTTGGAGTGTCACAGCCACCAAAGGAGAAAATACCTGAGGAAGTCGTACAACCCTTTATTGGTAATGCTCAATCTGCTGTGAAGAGAACGGACTCAGACTATGAGCGCTCTACTATGAAGTTATATCGTGCACAAAAAGAGAAGGAGTCGAGCTCGATCTCGAGCCAAGCAGGTAAAAAATGCGGGAAAACTATTCCCCAGCTCGGAGAACAGGCAGTTCAATCCCCCCGCTCATTGTACAACCACATGTGAGTACCGCCAATCAGCTGGTAATAAGCGACGATCATAGAAGGATAGCTAAAGAGGCCGGTGTCACAGTTTATCAACTCCTAGAGATCGAGCCTATCCCTGGAATTCAAGATGACGAAGTAGCATGGAAATATGTCCCCGGCCAACCTCTGGTAGTCCTGAGGAGGTCCCGCTTCTATCAACTAAAATGCGCAGATAGCATGAGTGGTACCTGAAAAAAGTAAAGAATGGGCGAGAGTCCCTCATGGTGAAAGTCAAGACAGAGCATTACTTCCATGCAAAAGATTTGTGGGTTGAGTTTCAAGAAATGTTTCAGATATTCAATCAAGGCGCACTCGAAAAATCTCTCATCAGTTGCTATTGTCTGTAAGTGATCTATTTATGTAATTTAAGTCTCTAGCTATGCTCGTTCATTACCTGTAATTGTCCTCACTATATTATTTTCTATGTTATTATGCAGAATGAAGATTTATGAATTGAAAAGAGATGGACGCTATGGCATTGGGTTCATTGACCCAAATACCATTAATGAAGAGACATGGTCACGTCACCGAAAAGACACAAAGAAAACCTTGCTAGTGTTTTTGAAGCGACTAAATACCCAACCAGAAATACTACTTCCTTACAACTTCGGGTGAGTGTTAGTCTTGTACTACAAATTTTGTTTTTCTTACTAGATGTTAATATAAGTGTAGTTGATGAGTTATGCACATGCTCGCTTAATTATACAAACATGTGCGCATGCAGTTTCCACGGATCCTGTTAATCATTGAAGTTGACGAGGAAAAAGTTCACGTACTGGACTCACTACTTAAAGAAACTAAAGATTACTCAATCGTGAAGGGGATGCTCGACATGTAATTTCAATAATTATCGCACTATGTCGGCCTCTTTAATTCATTTCCTGATATCAACTAATTAATAACTCCTTTATTCATTTTCTTTGCTGGCGGGCAGGGTTTGGCAAAAGTACATCAAACAGGGTCAGGGAAAATGGAAATAAGAGCTGAAATGGGTGTGACCCAACGTAATTAACTAGTACTAGCTACGTCCATGCATCTCTTTAATTCTAGTTTCAATATCATTATCATTCTTGATTAATTATTATCTGATTGAATTCTATTCTCGTAAAGGCATCGGGGAGTAATTTATGTGCATGAGAAGTTGTATGTACCAAATTGTTTATTATATATGTGCATGCATGGTCATAGGAGAAATTCTATATATGATATATGATAGGTCGTACGAGAAATTCTATTATATACGACGTGTACAGTTGGTAGTAGCAGCGGCACTTGACGACTGCAGTAGCGTAAAATATGTTTGAAATGAAAAACAATTAAATCGAAAACACAAAACGAAAAGGAAAAATAAACCATAAATCCTAAAACCATAAACCCCAAAACCTCTAGCCCTGGTTGGTGTCACCAACCGGGACTAAAGGTCCCCCACCCCTCGGCGCGGGCTCGTGCCACGTGGTGGGCCTTTAGTCCCCGGCCATGACGAATCTGGACTAAAAGGGGGGAGGGGACTTTAGCCCCCCACCCTTTAGTCCCGGTTAGTGAACCGGGACTAAAGGCCCTTAAGAACCGGGATTAAAGGCTGATTCTACACTAGTGCACGAAGTAGCAAGCAGGCCGAGCATCACACTCGGGGAGTCTTGTGCGACGATTGAATGGGCGATCGCATCAGACTCAGGCAGCTCCCATACACGGACCTGCGTGGCAGTTTCTCCCCGATCGAGGGCCCCATGATTTTGGGGCCCTATGCGGTCAGCCATTTTGGCCGCCCTCATCGACGAGCCTGAGACCGACATACAACCTTTGCTAGCACACAATCACCCAATGATTTTATCATGCATGATCACCGTGTGTTCACTAAAAAATGCTAATTCCTCACCTAGGGAGCGCTGCAACTTGAATATCTAAAGGAAGGTCCAAGCCATCAAAAAAATTGCAGCGAGAGCATCTCTAGTTGCCTAACACATAATCCTTTCTCATCCTTCCTGGGGAACTTCAGAGGTGCATCAAGAGCGCACAAGTCATACTGCTCATCTCCATTCAAAATTATCTTCTACAAGTTGGGAGATCACCCCAGCATAGATCTCATATATGTAAATTGTTGTTCTAGTGACATATAGCTAACGAATTTTAGCTATTTCAAAACCTAGTTCTTGGGGTCGTCCATGTCCATCTCAAAATGAGCCTTTGATAGAAGGACCTGTTAGATGGAAGCGTTCCTACTCCTCGTGAGAGGAGCCGTGGTGTATATATTGATGTGAGGCAGGAACAACCCCCTCCGTGGCATACAAGGGAGAACCGATCGCTAGGATTCAGTGGTTACAGAGAAGGAGATAGATATGAGATTGAGAGATAGATAGATAGATAGATAGATAGAGAGAGAGAGAGAGAGAGAGAGAGTGTGTTGAGATTACAATAGAAGATTTATCTCTATTCCTAACACCCTCCATTAATCTCAACTATCCTATATTAAGATTCCTCTTAAACTCCACAAACGGTTTGACCGACAGTGCTTTAGTAAAGCCATCTGCTACCTGATCTTTAGAGGGAATAAACCTAATCTCCAGTTTCTTCTCTGCAACCCTTTCTCTCACAAAATGAAAGTCAATTTCAATATGCTTGGTTCTGCCATGAAAAACTAGATTAGCCGAGAGATATGTAGCTCCTAAGTTGTCACACCATAAACATGATGTGCGGTGTTGTTTAACACCCAACTCATTAAGCCATGATTCCACCAAAATAATCTTAGCAGTTGCATTTGCTAGTGACTTGTACTCAGCCTCAGTGCTTGATCTTGACACTGTAGCCTGTTTCCTCGCACTTCAAGAAATAAGATTAGAACCAAAGAATATTGCAAATCCTCCTGTTGACCTCCTGTCATCAGTGCATCCTGCCCAGTCAGCATCAGAAAAAGCACTAACAAGAGTGGAGCTAGAACGTTTGAACTGAAGTCCTAGGCTCACAGTGTGCTTAATATATCATATAATTCTTTTAACAGATATCCAGTTTGCAGTAGTAGGTGCATGTAAATACTGAAAAACCTCGTTGACTACAAATGATATATCTGGTCTTGTCAGTGTCAAGTACTATAAGGTTCCCACAGCACTCCTGTACCTTGTGCTTTCTTCTTCCTTGAGTGGCTCCCATTCAAAGGCTGAAAGTTTTTCTGAAGATGACAATGGTGTAGGGGAAGGCTTACAGTCCTTCATCCCCATACGAGTTAGAAGTTCAATAGCATATTTGTTCTGACTCAACACTATGCCATCTGAAATCTTCTTAACTTATGTGCCTAGGAAGAAGTGTAGATCACCAAGATCTTTCAAGGCAAACTTTGAACTTAAATCATGCAGAAGAGCATTAGTGGCATCTTGTGAGAGGCTAGCAGCTATAATATCATCAACATAAATCAAGACAAATATGACTGTGTTTGCCTTGTTATAAATGAAGAGTGACGTGTCAGCCTTGGATGCAACAAAATCAAAATACCTTAGCTGAGAGCTCAATCTTGAGTACCATGCCCTTGGTGCTTGTTTTAAGCCATAGAGAGCCTTATCAAACTTGCAAACATAGTGAGGTGTCTTTTTATCTGCATACCCAGGTGGTTGTCTCATGTAAACCTCCTCTTCCAAAACACCATGCAAAAACGCGTTCTGAACATCTAGCTGTCTCAAGCTCCATCCCCTGGAAACATCAATAGCTAGCACAAGCCTAATAGTTGCAGCCTTAACAACTGGACTAAAGGTGTCCTCATAATCTAGACCATAACGTTGTTTAAAGCCTTTTGCAACTAGACGTGCCTTATACCTGTCAATGGAGCCATTTGCCTTTTTCTTAACTCCGTAAACCCATTTGCAGTCAATAATATTTTTACCTCATTTTTTCGTACAAGGCGCCATGTTTTATATTTCATGAGTGCAGAGTATTCTTCCATTGCATTTTTCCACTTTGAGTCTCCAAATGCATCTTCCAAACTATTTGGTTCTCCTGCAACACACAACATGCCATAGGGTATAGTGCCATCAGTTCGAACTTTTGGATTTTTATACCTTTTTGTAGGCGAGTCGTCACGCGTGAAGTTCGCACTGGCTGTGGTTGAACAAGTGGTACAGGTTGCTACACAGGAGATAGCACAGGTGACTGCGTCACAGAAGATCTAGAGGAAGTACCAGATTCGCTTTGCACAGCAGATTCGGTCCCAAACTCTGTAGCCCCCCGTGTAGTGGTGCTAGCACTCCCTAGACCAGCCTCTGCAGATCTGCACGCCATAGAGGATCCCACATGCGTCACTATCTCCTGAGCGCGTGTGGGGGAGGAAGGCGATCCTGAGCTGACCGGGTCAGGCTGAGGGCGGTTCGCCACTGGCCGCCCGCACATGGAACGCGGGCACGGTCCACTAGCTGGCGATGTGGCAGGCTGAGACTAACCCTGGTGGACGTGTGATCTGGAGTCGATATCCGCGCGTGATCTGAGGATGCCAGTCGCCGCGGAGTTGCAAGCTGCTCCAAATCAGCCTCGTGATCTGCACCTGCCTCTTGGTTCTCCAACACATGCAATATAGGACCGTTTTGCATCAAATCTTGATCATTTTGAGCATTGTTTTCTCCTGCGATTTCTTCATGAATCTGCACAGGACAAGATGCACAACTAGAACTGGTTGAGTTATCATATTGGTCAGTTCAATCGTCGCCCCCTTGCTCAAAATTCCAAAGGTTAGGAGGAAGAAGAAGGATTTCTTTCTTGAGAATGGCTCCGACATTTGGATGAAGAGATGCAAAAGGGAAGATGGACTCATCGAAAACAACATCACGGGATATGTAAACCCTGCCACTAGCAACATCAAGACATTTTACTCCGTTGTGAATCGAACTATATCCTAGGAAGACACATTTTTTGAACGGAATGCAAGCTTGCGGGAATTATATGGAGTAGGTTGGGCCAACACGCACAACCAAGGATACACAAAGTTTTGTAATCTGGAGTTGTGTCATAAAGATGTGTGATAGGAGTCTCAAACTTGATGACTTTACTAGGGAGTAAATTAATGAGGTAAGTGGCAGTCAAAAATGCCTCATCCCAAACTTTAGGGGCATAGATTCGTTTGCAAGTAGAGCTAGACCTACTTCAACAACATGGCGATGTTTTCTTTCAGCAGAACCATTCTGTTGGTGTGCATGAGGCATGAGACATGAGAGATGCCAAGTTGCTGAAAAAAGGAATTCAACTTCTTGTATTCACCTCCCCAGTCAGTTTGCATAGCAATGATTTAGTGTTCAGTCTTCTCTCAACAAGATTCTTAAAATTTGAGAAAACTTGAAACACTTCAGACCTCTTTTTGAGAAGATAAATCCAAGTAAATTTACTGTAATCATCAATGAAGCTTACATAGTATGAGTATCTACCAACTGACATAGGAGCTGGCCCCCAAACAAGTTGTAAGGGCGTAGTAGATATGCTAGTAGATACAATATATGATAGCTGATGACTTTTAGATTGCATACATGGATCACAAACTGACTCAATACTAGACTCATGAGAGTAGGGGAGTTTATTTTTACTAAGAACAAGCTTGACAATAACTGATGAAGGACAACCTAGACGACTATGCCACTTTGATGATGAAGGCTTGATCACGATAAGCACTTGTTTATTCAACGATGACGATGATGACGATATGAGTGGGTAAAGTCCTCCCACGCACTTGCCCCTAAGAAGAACTCTCCTCGTGTACAAGTCCTTGACCAAAAAGAAATAAGGGTAAAATTCAATGAGGACACGATTGTCTAGAGTAAAGCGATGAACAGAGAGAACATTCTTTGAGGTTTGGGGCCGACGAAGAATTTGTTAAGATGCAAATTTTTTGTAGGGGTTTGAACAATTGAATGACCAATATGAGTGAAGTTCATACCAGAACCGCCTGCGGTGTGCACTTGATCATGTCCATGATACTTGTTCCTTGTCGTCAGCTTGTCCAACTCCCTGGTGATGTGGTGTGTGGCACCGGTATTCACGTACCAGTTCTTGCTGATGCCATAGGAGCTTGTGACCATGTTGCCCCACTTCTCCTCATGCTCATCATCATCATACCAA
The DNA here is from genome assembly GCA_021605145.1 of Aegilops bicornis. Classification (NCBI taxonomy): domain Eukaryota; kingdom Viridiplantae; phylum Streptophyta; class Magnoliopsida; order Poales; family Poaceae; genus Aegilops; species Aegilops bicornis. The sequence goes on from CM038673.1 coordinate 783,457,298, forward strand.
TGCCAGCAGTCTCGAGCACCTCCTGGATGATGCTTCAAATAGATCTGGCACTCTGGGTAGTCGTGAAGGAAATATGCCCTAGAGGCAATAATAAAGTTATTATTTATTTCCTCATATCATGATAAATGTTTATTATTCATGCTAGAATTGTATTAACAGGAAACATAATACATGTGTGAATACATAAACCTACAGAGTGTCACTAGTATGCCTCTACTTGACTAGCTCGTTAATCAAAGATGGTTGTGTTTCCTAACCATGAACAAGGAGTTGTTATTTGATTAACGGGATCACATCATTGGTTGAATGATCTGATTGACATGACCCATTCCATTAGCATAGCACCTGATCGTATAGTTTGTTGCTAGTGCTTTTCTTCATGACTTATACATGTTCCTATGACTATGAGATTATGCAACTCCCGTTTACCTGAGGAACACTTTGGGTGCTACCAAACGTCACAACGTAACTGGGTGATTATAAAGGTACATTACAGGTGTCTCCGAAGGTACATGTTGAGTTGGCATATTTCGAGATTAGGATTTGTCACTCCGATTGTCGGAGAGGTATCTCTGGGCCCTCTCGGTAATGCACATCACATAAGCCTTGCAAGCATTGCAACTAATGTGTTAGTTGTGAGATGATGTATTACTTAAACGAGTAAAGAGACTTGCCGGTAACGAGATTGAACTAGGTATTGGATACCGACGATCGAATCTCGGCAAGTAACATACCGATGACAAAGGGAACAACGTATGTTGTTATGCGGTCTGACCGATAAAGATCTTCAGAGAATATGTAGGAGCCAATATGGGCATCCAGGTCCCGCTTATTGGTTATTGACCGGAGAGGTGTCTCGGTCATGTCTACATAGTTCTCGAACCCGTAGGGTCCGTGACGCTTAACGCTTCGGCGACAGTTACTATGAGTTTTTATGATGTTTCTGTACGAAGGTTGTTCGAGTCCCGGATGAGATCACGGACGTGACGAGGAGTCTCGAAATGGTCGAGACATAAAGATTCATATATTGGAAGTCTATGTTTGGACATCGGAAGTGTTCCGGGTGAAATTGGGAATTTTACCAAATGCAGGGAGGTTACCGGAACCCCCGGAATGCTAATGGGCCAACATGGGCCTTAGTGGAAAGGAGAAAAGGGGGCCCAAGTGCTGGTCAAGACCTTTCCCCTTCCCTAGTCCTATTAGGACTAGGAGAAGGGCGCCTCCCTCTCTCTCCCTTCCCACTTGGGGAAACCTAGTTGGACTAGGATTGGGGAATCCTACTCCTAGTAGGAGTAGGAAACCCCGGTGCGCCTCCTCTCCTTGGCCGCCAGCCCCTCCCTTCCCTCCTTTATATACAGGGGCAGGGGGCACCCCATGACACACAAGTTGATCCTTGAGATCTTTCCTTAGCTGTGTGCGGTGCCCCCTTCCACCAAATTACACCTCGATTATACCGTTACGGAGCTTAGGCGAAGCTCTGCGTCGGTGGAACATCATCATCGTCACCACGCCCGTCGTCGATTTAAACTCTCCTCAACACTCGGCTGGATCGGAGTTCGAGGGACGTCATCGAGCTGAACGTGTGCAGAACTCGGAGGTGCCGTGACGCTCGGTACTTGGATCGGTTGGATCGTGAAGAAGTACGACTACTTCCTCTACGTTCGCGTCAACGCTTCCGCTGCTTTGGTCTCACGAGGGTACGTAGACAACACTCTCATCTCGTTGCTATGCATCACCATGATCTTGCGTGATCGTAGGAAAATTTTGAAATTACTACGTTTCCCAACAGTGGCATCCGAGCCTAGGTTTTTATGGTTTGATGATATGCACGAGTAGAACACAAGTGAGTTGTGGACGATACAAGTCATACCGCCTACCAGCATGTCATACTTTGGTTCAGCGGTATTGTTGGATGACGATCCAGACCAACCTTACGCGTACTCTTACGCGAGACCGGTTCCCTCGACGTGCTTTGCACATAGATGGCTTGTGGAAGACTGTCTCTCCAACTTTAGTTGAACCGAGTGTGGCTACGCCCGGTCCTTGAGAAGGTTAAAACGGAGTCTATTTGACGAAGTATCGTTGTGGTTTTGATGCGTAGGTGAGATTGGTTCTTGCTTAAGCCCGTAGCAGCCACGTAAAATTTGCAACAACAAAGTAGAGGACGTCTAACTTGTTTTTGCAGGGCATGTTGTGATGTGATATGGTCTAGACATGATGCTGAATTTTATTGTATGAGATGATCATGTTTTGTAACCGAAGTTATCGGCAATCGGCAGGAGCCATATGGTTGTCGCTTTATTGTATGCAATGCAATCGCTCTGTAATGCTTTACTTTATCACTAAGCGGTAGCGATAGTCGAGAAGCATAAGTTTGGCGAGGCGACAACGATGCTACGATGGAGATCAAGGTGTCGGCGCCGGTGACGATGGTGATCATGACGGTGCTTCGAGATGGAGATCACAAGCACAAGATGATGATGGCCATATCATATCACTTATATTGATTGCATGTGATGTTAATCCTTTGTGCATCTTATCTTGCTTTGATTGACGGTAGCATTATAAGATGATCCCTTACTAAATTATCAAGAAGTGTTCTCCTGAGTATGCACCGTTGCGAAAGTTCTTCGTCTTTGAGACACCACGTGATCGGGTGTGATAGGCTCTACGTTCAAATACAACGGGTGCAAAACAGTTGCACACGCAGAATACTCAGGTTATACTTGACGAGCTATGCATATAAGATATGACCTCGGAACACGAGACCGAAAGGTCGGCGTGAATCATATAGTAGATATGATCAACATATTGATGTTCACCATAGAAACTACTCCAACACACGTGAAGATCGGTCATGCTCTAGTTGATATGGATCAATCAATCACTTATAGAATATGAGGGAAATTTTTCTAAGTGGGAGTTCTTAAGTAATATGATTAATTGAACTTAAATTTATCATGAACTTAGTAACTGATAGTATCTTGCTTGTCTATGATGTGTAGATAGATGGCTCGTGCTGTTGTTCCGTTGAATTTTAATGCGTTCCTTGAGAAAGCAAAGTTGAAAGATGATGGCAGCAATTACACGGACTGGGTCCGTAATTTGAGGATTATCCTTATTGCTGCACAGAAGAATTACGTCCTGGAAGCACCGTTAGGTGCCAGGCCTGGTGCAAGGGCTGCGCCGAGAAGTTGTGAACGTCTGGCAAAGCAAAGTCGATGACTACTCTATAGTTCAAGTGTGCCATGCTTTACGGCTTAGAACCGGGACTTCAACGTCGTTTTGAACACCATGGAGCATATGAGATGTTCCAGGAGTTGAAGTTAATATTCCAAGCGAATGCCCGGATTGAGAGATATGAAGTCTCCAATAAGTTCTATAGCTGTAAGATGGAGGAGAACGGTTCTGTCGATGAGCATATACTCGGAATGTCCGGATATAACAATCACTTGATTCAACTGGGAGTTAATCTTCCGGATGATTGCGTCATTGACAGAATTCTCCAATCACTGCCACCAAGCTACAAGAGCTTCGTGATGAACTATAATATGCAAGGGATGACCAAAACAATGCTCGAGCTCTTCGCGATGCTGAAAGCCGCGGAGGTAGAAATCAAAAAGGAGCATCAAGTGTTGATGGTTAACAAAACCACTAGTTTCAAGAAAAGGGCAAAGGAAAGAAAAGGGAAACTTCAAAAGAACGGCAAGCAAGTTGCTAATCAAGAGAAGAAACCCAAGTCTGGTCCTAAGCCTGAAACCGAGTGCTTCTATTGCAAGCAGACCGTCAATCGGAAGCGGAACTGCCCCAAGTATTTGGCGGATAAGAAGGATGGCAAGGTTAACAAAGGTATATGTGATATACATGTTATTGATGTGTACCTTACTAATACTCGCAGTAGCACTGGTATTTGATACTGGTTCTATTGCTCATATTTGCAACTCGAAACAGGGGCTACGGATTAAGCGAAGATTGGCTAAGGACGAGGTGACGATGCGCGTGGGAAATGGTTCCAAAGTCGATGTGATCGCAGTCGGCACGCTACCTCTACATCTACCTTCGGATTAGTATTAGACCTAAATAATTGTTATTTAGTACCAGCGTTGAGCATGAACATTATATCTGGATCTTGTTTGATGCGAGACGGTTATTCATTTAAATCAGAGAATAATGGTTGTTCTATTTATATGAATAATATCTTTTATGGTCATGCACCATTGAAGAATGGTTTGTTTTTACTTAATCTTGATAGTAGTGATACACATATTCATAATGTTGAAACCAAAAGATGCAGAGTTGATAATGATGGTGCAACTTATTTGTGGCAATCGCCGTTTAGGTCATATCGGTGTAAAGCGCATGAAGAAACTCCATCTTGATGGACTTTTGGAGTCACTTGATTATGAATCACTTGGCACTTGCGAACCGTGCCTTATGGGCAAGATGACTAAAACACCGTTCTCCGGAACTATGGAGAGAGCAACAGATTTATTGGAAATCATACATACCGATGTATGTGGTCCAATGAATGTTGAGGCTAAATGGCGGATATCGTTATTTTCTCACCTTCACAGATGATTTGAGCAGATATGGGTATATCTACTTAATGAAACACAAATCTGAAACATTTGAAAAGTTCAAAGAATTTCAGAGTGAAGTGGAAAATCATCGTAACAAGAAAATAAAGTTTCTACGATCTGATCGTGGAGGAGAATATTTGAGTTACGAAGTTTGGCCTACATTTGAAACAATGCGGAATAGTTTCGCAACTTACGCCACCTGGAACACCACAACGTAATGGTGTGTCCGAACGTCGTAATCGTACTTTATTAGATATGGTGCGATCTATGATGTCTCTTACTGATTTACCGCTATCGGTTTGGGGTTATGCTTTCAAGACGGCTGCATTCACTTTAAATAGGGCACCATCTAAATCCGTTGAGACGACGCCTTATGAACTGTGGTTTGGCAAGAAACCAAAGTTGTCGCTTCTGAAAGTTTGGGGCTGCGATGCTTATGTGAAAAAGCTTCAACCTGATAAGCTCGAACCCAAATCGGAGAAATGTGTCTTCATAGGATACCCAAAGGAGACTGTTGGGTACACCTTCTATCACAGATCCGAAGGCAAGATTTTTGTTGCTAAATTCGGAAACTTTTTGGAGAAGGAGTTTCTCTCGAAAGAAGTGAGTGGGAGGAAAGTAGAACTTGATGAGATAACTGTATCTACTCCCTTATTGAGAAGTAGTACATCACAGAAAACAGTTTCGTGACACCTACACCAAATAGGGAAGAAGCTAATGATGATGATCATGAAACTTCAGATCAAGTTTCTACAGAACTCAGTAGATCAACCAGAGCAAGATCCGCACTGCAGTGGTACGGTAATCCTATTACGGAAGTCATATTCTTTGGAACATGATGAACCTACGAACTATGAAGAAGCGATGGTGAGCCCAGATTCCACAAAATGGCTGGAGGCCATGAAATCTGAGATGGGATCTATGTATGAGAACAAAGTGTGGACTTTGGTTGACTTGCCCAATGATCGGCAAGCAATTGAGAATAAATGGATCTTCAAGAAGAAGACTGACGCTGACGGTAATGTTACTGTCTATAAAGCTCGACTTGTTGCAAAAGGTTTTCGACAAGTTCAAGGGATTGACTACGATGAGACCTTCTCACCCGTAGCGATGCTTAAGTCCGTCCGAATCATGTTAGCAATTGCCGCATTTTATGATTATGAAATTTGGCAAATGGATGTTAAAACTGCATTCTGAATGGATTTACGGAAGAAGAGTTGTATATGATGCAACCAGAAGGTTTTGTCGATCCAAAGGAGCTAACAAAGTGTGCAAGCTCCAGCCGGTCCATTTATGGACTGGTGCAAGCCTCTCGGAGTTGGAATAAACGCTTTTGATAGTGTGATCAAAGCATTTGGTTTTATCTGCACTTTTGGAGAAGCCTGTATTTACAAGAAAGTGAGTGGGAGCTCTGTAGCATTTACGATATTATATGTGGATGACATATTACTGATCGGAAATGATATAGAATTCTGGATAGCATAAAGGGATACTTGAATAAAAGTTTTTCGATGAAAGACCTCGGTGAAGCTGCTTACATATTGGGCATTAAGATCTATAGAGATAGATCAAGACGCTTAATAGGACTTTCACAAAGCACATACCTTGATAAAGTTTTGAAAAAGTTCAAAATGGATCGAGGCAAAGAAAGGGTTCTTGCCGGTGCTACAAGGTGTGAAGTTGAGTAAGACTCAATGCCCGACCACCGCAGAAGATAGAGAGAAAATGAAAGATGTTCCCTATGCTTCAGCCATAGGCTCTATCATGTATGCAATGCTGTGTACCAGACCTGATGTGTGCCTTGCATGTAAGTTTGGTGCAGTACCAAAGTAATCCAGGAGTGGATCACTGGACAGCGGTCAAGAACATCCTTAAGTACTTGAGAAGGACTAAGGATATGTTTCTCATTTATGGCGGTGACAAAGAACTCGTCGTAAACGTTACGTCGACGCAAGCTTTGACACTGATCGATCCGGACGATTCTAAATCGCAAACCGGATACGTATTTACATTAAACGGTGGAGCTGTCGGTTGGTGCAGTTCCAAACAAAGCGTCGTATGGATCTACATGTGAAGTTGAGTACATAGCTGCTTCGGAAGCAGCTAATGAAGGAGTCTGGATGAAGGAGTTCATAACCGATCTAGGTGTTGTACCTAGTGTATCGGGTCCAATGAAAATCTTTTGTGACAATCTTGGTGCAATTGCCTTGGCAAAGGAATCCAGATTTCACAAGAGAACCAAGCACATCAAAAGACGCCTTCAACTCCATCCGGGATTTGGTCCAGGTGGGAGACATAGAGATATGCAAGATACATACGGATCTGAATGTTGCAGACCCGTTGACTAAGCCTCTTCCACGAGCAAAACATGATCAGCACCAAGACTCCATGGGTGTTAGAATCATTCTTGTGTAATCTAGATTATTGACTCTAGTGCAAGTGGGAGACTGAAGGAAATATGCCCTAGAGGCAATAATAAAGTTATTATTTATTTCCTCATATCATGATAAATGTTTATTATTCATGCTAGAATTGTATTAACAGGAAACATAATACATGTGTGAATACATAAACCTACAGAGTGTCACTAGTATGCCTCTACTTGACTAGCTCGTTAATCAAAGATGGTTGTGTTTCCTAACCATGAACAAGGAGTTGTTATTTGATTAACGGGATCACATCATTGGTTGAATGATCTGATTGACATGACCCATTCCATTAGCATAGCACCTGATCGTATAGTTTGTTGCTAGTGCTTTTCTTCATGACTTATACATGTTCCTATGACTATGAGATTATGCAACTCCCGCTTGCACGAGGAACACTTTGGGTGCTACCAAACGTCACAACGAATCGGGTGATTATAAAGGTACATTACAGGTGTCTCCGAAGGTACATGTTGAATTGGCATATTTAGAGATTAGGATTTGTCACTCCGATTGTCGGAGAGGTATCTCTTGGCCCTCTCGGTAATGCACATCACATAAGCCTTGCAAGCATTGCAACTAATGTGTTAGTTGTGAGATGATGTATTCTAAACGAGTAAAGAGACTTGCGGTAACGAGATTGAACTATGTATTGGATACCGACGATCGAATCTCGGGCAAGTAACATACCGATGACAAAGGGAACAACGTATGTTGTTATGCGGTCTGACCGATAAAGATCTTCGTAGAATAAGTAGGAGCCAATATGGGCATCCAGGGCCCGCTAATGGTTAATGACCGGAGAGCTGTCTCGGTCATGTCTCCATAGTTCTCGAACCCGTAGGGTCCGCACGCTTACCGCTTCGATGACAGTTACTATGAGTTTTTATGATGTTTCTGTACCGAAGGTTGTTCGAGTCCCGGATGAGATCACGGACGTGACGAGGAGTCTCGAAATGGTCGAGACATAAAGATTCATATATTGGAAGTCTATGTTTGGACATCGGAAGTGTTCCGGTGAAATTGGGAATTTTACCAAGCACCGGAGGTTACCGAACCCCCGGAATGCTAATGGGCCAACATGGGCCTTAGTGGAAAGGAGAAAAGGGGCCCAAGTGCTGGCCGCACCTTTTCCCCTTCCCTAGTCCTATTAGGACTAGGAGAAGGGGCGCCTCCTCTCTCTCCCTTCCCACTTGGGGAAACCTAGTTGGACTAGGATTGGGGAATCCTACTCCTAGTAGGAGTAGGAAACCTGGTGCGCCTCCTCTCCTTGGCCGGCCAGCCCCTCCCTTCCCTCCTTTATATACAGGGCAGGGGGCACCCCATGACACACAAGTTGATCCTTGAGATCTTTCCTTAGCCGTGTGCGGTGCCCCTTCCACCAAATTACACCTCGATTATACCGTTCACGGAGCTTAGGCGAAGCTTCTGCGCCGGTGGAACATCATCATCGCCACCACGCCGTCAGGTTGACGAAACTCTCCCTCAACACTCGGCTGGATCGGAGTTCGAGGGACGTCATCGAGCTGAGCGTGTGCAGAACTCGGAGGTGCCGTCGCTCGGTACTTGGATCGGTTGGATCGTGAAGAAGTACGACTACTTCCTCTACGTTGCGTCAACGCTTCCGTTGCTGGTCTCACGAGGGTACGTAGACAACACTCTCATCTCGTTGCTATGCATCACCATGATCTTGGCGTGATCGTAGGGAAAATTTTGAAATTACTACGTTTCCCAACAGTGGCATCCGAGCCTAGGTTTTTATGGTTTGATGATATGCACGAGTAGAACACAAGTGAGTTGTGGACGATACAAGTCATACTGCCTACCAGCATGTCATACTTTGGTTCAGCGGTATTGTTGGACAGACGATCCAGACCAACCTTACGCTGCATTTTACGCGAGACCGGTTCCCTCGACGTGCTTTGCACATAGATGGCTTGTGGAAGACTGTCTCTCCAACTTTAGTTGAACCGAGTGTGGCATACGCCTCGGTCCTTGAGAAGGTTAAACGGAGTCTATTTGACGAAGTATCGTTGTGGTTTTGATGCGTAGGTGAGATTGGTTCTTGCTTAAGCCCGTAGCAGCCACGTAAAATTTGCAACAACAAAGTAGAGGACGTCTAACTTGTTTTTGCAGGGCATGTTGTGATGTGATATGGTCTAGACATGATGCTGAATTTTATTGTATGAGATGATCATGTTTTGTAACCGAAGTTATCGGCAATCGGTGGAGCCATATGGTTGTCGCTTTATTGTATGCAATGCAATCGCTTCGTAATGCTTTACTTTATCACTAAGCGATAGCGATAGTCGTAGAAGCATAAGTTTGGCGAGACGACAACGATGCTACGATGGAGATCAAGGTGTCGCTACCGGTGACGATGGTGATCATGACGGTGCTTGAGATGGAGATCACAAGCACAAGATGATGATGGCCATATCATATCACTTATATTGATTGCATGTGATGTTAATCCTTTATGCATCTTATCTTGCTTTGATTGACGGTAGCATTATAAGATGATCCTTACTAAATTATCAAGAAGTGTTCTCCTGAGTATGCACCGCTATGCGAAAGTTCTTCGTGCTGAGACACCACGTGATCGGGTGTGATAGGCTCTACGTTCAAATACAACGGGTGCAAAAACAGTTGCACACGCAGAATACTCAGGTTATACTTGACGAGCTATGCATATAAGATATGACCTCGGAACACGAGACCGAAAGGTCGAGCGTGAATCATATAGTAGATATGATCAACATATTGATGTTCACCATTGAAACTACTCCATCACACGTGATGATCGGTCATGGTGTAGTTGATATGGATCACGCAATCACTTAGAGAATTGGAGGGATATTTTTCTAAGTGGGAGTTCTTAAGTAATATGCGCCTCCTCTCCTTGGCCGGCCAGCCCCTCCCCTTCCCTCCTTTATATACAGGGGCAGGGGGCACCCCATGACACACAAGTTGATCCTTGAGATCTTTCCTTAGCCGTGTCACGGTGCCCCTTCCACCAAATTACACCTCGATTATACCGTTACGGAGCTTAGGCGAAGCTCTGCGTCGGTGGAACATCATCATCGCCACCACGCCGTCGTCTTGTGAAACTCTCCTCAACACTCGGCTGGATCGGAGTTCGAGGGACGCCATCGAGCTGAACGTGTGCAGAACTTCGGAGGTGCCGTACGTTCGGTACTTGGATCGGTTGGATCGTGAAGAAGTACGACTACTTCCTCTACGTTGCGTCAACGCTTCCGTTGCTGGTCTACGAGGGTACGTAGACAACACTCTCATCTCGTTGCTATGCATCACCATGATCTTGCGTGATCGTAGGAAATTTTTTGAAATTACTACGTTTCCCAACAAGTCGCGGGGTTGCTGCTGATGTTGCTATTGTGGGCGACCGCGACGACCGCCGCCGTGGCCACCAGAAGGAGTGGGGAGGGGTGCCTGCCTCAGCGGCTACCCCTGCTATAGCCGCGTCCGCGACCCCTGCTGTAGTCGCGCCCGCGCCCCTTGTACACCATGTTGGCGGAGGAGTTGAAGCCGGCGTCTGCACCATCGCCGATCACCTTCATCCGCTGGTCAAATGCCGCGATCTGGGCGAAGAGTTCATCAACGGTGATCGTGGACTTGACAGCACCAATGGCCGCCATGACAGGATCATAGTCTCTGTCAAGGCCGGCGAGAACATAGTCCACCATCTCCGGATCCGAGACCGGCCGACCCGCTGCAACAAGCTCGTCTCCCAGATTTTTCATCTGGGCCATGTAGGAGTTGCTAGACATGGATCCTTTCTTCGTGTTGGTGATTGCGATCCGCAAATTGGTGATGCGGGATTGGGACTGCGAGGCAAAAAGCGTAGTGATAGAAGTCCAAAGATCAAAGGTTGTTTCCTTACTCATGACTTGGGCGAGGATCTCCTTTGATAGAGAGTTCAGGAGGTAGCTTAGGACTTGCTGGTCCTTTGAAACCCACTGCACATACAGAGGGTTGGGCATCGTGGTGATGGTTTTGTCCGCCTGCTGCATCTGCACCATCTTCGGTGGCGCGACATATGTTCCGTCCAGGAGGTCGGTGACCTACGCTCCTTGTAGGCCAGGCATGACCTGGGCTCTCCATAAGATGAAGTTTTTCTTGGTGAGTTTCTGGGCTGGTGGGGCTCCTAGGTTGAGGGCGATGGTGGCCGAGGTGGAAGACATAGCGATGGTAATGCATTGAGAAGAAAGCTTCTTGCTAGATCGATAGAAAGAGGCTGACTTTGTATACCATATTAGATGGAAGCGTTCCTACTCCTCGTGAGAGGAGCCACGGTGTATATATTGATGTGAGGCAGGAACAACCCCTGTCGTGGCGTACAAGGAAGAATCGACCGCTAGGATTCAGTGGTTACAGAGAAGGAGATAGATACGGGCGAGAGAGAGAGAGAGAGAGAGAGAGAGAGAGAGAGAGAGAGAGAGAGAGAGAGAGAGAGAGAGATGATAGAGTCTATTGAGATTACAATAGAAGATTTATCTCTATTCCTAACAGAATGTCGGAGTAATGGGCCACGAGTAGCCTCACCCGAGTCCCTGAACTTGTCAAGACTTTGGGCCGGCTTCACCCTGCAGTGTCCCAAGCTGAAGCTCCGCCCTCCGGGGGCCGGCTGGATCAATGGCCGCCCACCGGAGGACGACCAACCACCCGCAGACGGCACCAAGAGCAGCCGGCTCCAGTCAGCCGGCCTCTAGAGAGGACGGCGTCGTGCAGGGGGCCACCTGGCGCCCTCAGAGTCTGTGCCCCCATGAAGAGGAAGAGATAGGGCGTGGCTACAGTGAAGCCCCTCGCCCCCGAATCTCGGGCTTGGCGTGGCCACAGTGCCCCGTACAGGCGGAGATCTCCGCAGGACGTGGCACTTTTGCCACTCCCCCCGACGTCACTCCGGATAGGCGGAGCCCTGTTCCCCACGACGACCTGTCGGTACAGCCCGCCGGCTGTGGGCCCTATTGGGCAGTGGCACCTCGGAAGACGGCGGATGCCGAACCAGCCGGACCTGGGGAAGGCCGGCCTCCAGCAGGCGGCCGTCCCTTCCCTCGAAGCAGGTGCGCCATTTACCTGATGAGACCAGGTATGGCTACAGTGATCTCCCACCAGGCGGCGGGACTGTAGCCACACTGAGCTAACCAAGCCCGCGTCATTAGCAGCACGACTACAGTGAGCAGCCACCAACCAGACCCGCCAGCGGCGGAAGCGGCCTGTCGGCTCCGTACCAGACCAGTCGGCGGGGCCCACCAGGCGGCAGGCCCCAGTAGTCGATGGAGAAGCCGGAGGCCGGAGACACTTACAGCAGGGCCCAACACCCGGCTAGATTACCATTGTACCCCTGGGGGTAGGCCTATATAAACCCCCATGGCACCCATGCAAAGGGTTCCCACCCCATTAGAACTAGCCACAACCCTGGAGTAGGAAGGGAGCTAGCCTTGCCTCCTCCTACCTCTAGAACACAGCTCAAGGAGCACCATTGTATCAATTGTGCCTTAGTGATCATGCGGAGACCCCACAGAGCAGGACTAGGGGTGTTATCTCCTAGGAGAACCCCGAACCTGGGTAAATTACGCCGGCGTTCGTGTCTACGCCTCATCCCGTTTCCTGGCACCGGCGACGTTCTACTCGCTCCCACCATGAAAAGCCATCCCTTGGCATATGTCGCACCCAACCCCCGACATTTGGCCCCACCGTGGGGCGAGGTGCGCCGTCTCCCGGAGATCTGCTCTGGACGGGAACTTTGTTCCTTCTTGGCAAGCGAAGCTAGCCCAGCACGCCCGACGGCATCAGCCTCGACGTGCTAAACGGCGCGGAAATCGCCTGCGCGGCGAGCTGCCTTGCTGACCTTGTTGGCGAGATTCACCTCTCTGACGATCCGGCCTCTGACGCAGGCACCGGCTGCCCCGAGAGCCGCCTCGTCAGCCTCCTGGACCAGCTTCACGTCACCAGCGAGCATCCTGTGGACCTGGAGTCCGTTGGCTCCACCGACCCGATGATCATCGACTCCGACACAGCGTCACTTGACGCGTTCCCCACCAACATGGTGATTTACGACGAGCCGCCTCCTCACGAGCACAACGGCGGGAGCACCGTCATGGAGCTGCTCGTCATAAACAGTGGCGAGCGCTCGGCCGGAGACGCTCGAGACCCACTCGATGCGGCACTGCGAGACCTGACGGCGCCCATCCCAGAAGACGCAGACGCTGAGACGCTGGAAGCACGCCGCGTCCAGCTCCTCGAGAGCGCTGGCCGACTGGCCAGCGTGTGACGCCTCTCGGATGCCTATCGGAGCGAGATGGACCGGGCCATTGGTGGCACACAAGTTCCTGAGGGGCCTAGCCGCATCGGCTCGATCCGGCAGCGTGGCGCGACCAAGGCCAGCATGTTCGGGGCAGAGCGCTCCGTCTACGGCACGCCTGCAGAGAACATCCGTGCCGCCCAGGCGGTGACGGACGAGCTGGACAAGTACGAGGGCGACGAGCGTCGCCACATGACGGAGCGAGTCCAGCAGCTCCTGGACGCGGCCGCCGCGCAGCACGAAGCCGGCTGCCGCACTGAAGTGCACGCTCCGCGGAACAATGAGCCGCCCCCTCGCCAAGACCACGGCGCGACATCCTGGACGCCGACTGGCGGCGCCTGCAAAATACGAGGCAACACTAAGCAGCATACACCATAGTCAGCAAAGAGTTGGTTCGGCGCAGTGTCACTGGTGTGTACCAGCGCTACATGGAGCCGGACCAGGGTCAAGCAATCCTCAGAGATATTCACCAAGGCGAATGTGGTCACCACGCGGCTTCAAGATCACTTGTTGCCCAAGCTTTCCGCCATGGTTTCTTCTGGCTGACTGCTCTAGAAGAAGCCAAAGAGTTGGTTCAGAAGTGCAAAGGGTGTCAGAAATTCCGCTCCAAGCCACACTTGCCAGCTTCTGCACTCAAGACCATCCCCATTGTTTGGCCCTTTGCTGTTTGGGGTTTGGATATGGTGGGGCCATTCAAGACGGCCCGCTGCGGCATGACTCATCTGCTTGTCGTTGTGGACAAGTTCACCAAGTGGATAGAAGCAAAGCCAATCAAGAACTGAATGGGCCGACTGCCATGACTTTCATCGCCGGCATCACCACCCGGTACGGCATACCACACAACACCATCACGGACAACGACACAAACTTTGCCAAAGGAGCCTTGGCTCGTTTCTGCGCGACGCAGGGCATCCGGCTGGACTTAGCGTCCGTTGCCCATCCGCAGTCAAACGGCCAAGTCGAGCGAGCAAACGACCTCATTTTGTCCGACATCAAGCCCCGACTGGTCGAGCCTCTAGAGCGTTCGGCCGGCAGCTGGCTCGATGAGCTGTCGGCCGTCATCTGGAGCCTGCGCACAACTCCGAACAAGTCGACCGGCTTCACGCCCTTCTTCCTCGTCTACGGTGCTGAAGCCGTCATCCCGACGGACATAGAGTTCGACTCCCCGCGAGTCACCATGTACACCAAGGCGGATGGCAAGGAGGCACGAGAAGACGGTGTCGACCTGCTGGAGGAGGGCCAGCTGTTGGCACTCAGCCGGTCCGCCATCTAGCAGTAGAGTCTGCGCCGATACTGCAACCGCAAGGTGAAGCCAAGATCCTTCCAAGAGGGAGACCTTGTGCTCCGCCTGATCCAGCGAACAGCCATCCAGCACAAGCTCTCGGCACCTTGGGAAGGCCCTTTCATCATCAGCAAGGTGCTGGACAACGATTCCTACTATCTGATCGATGCTTAGAAGCCCAGAGCACGCAAGAGAGACGACTCAGGCAAGGAGACGGAGAGGCCATGGAACGCAAACCTCCTTCGAAGATTTTACAGTTGAAAGCAGTATGTACCACGCTACCTTTTGTATTATGTACGAAGACTCCGGGTCCCTCGAGAAGAACTCTGGGACTACCCTCCCTTTATCTATATGATAAGTGTTATGCCTATGAGTGTATATTGTTTTATTATTTCCGCCTGGCACCGGGTTCGACCAGTCGGCTCGGAGGCTTGCTGCCTTCTACTATATGCCGTTTCCTGCAGCCGGACAAGTAGTATGTTGGCACCAGAAACTTCCCTTGTCAGAAGCCGCAGCTCGCAGAGCGACTGAATGGTGGGCAGGGGTTGCAAAACAGTGCCCACATGAAAAATGACTAAGAAAAAAAAAGCATATAGTTTAGGCCGGCACCGCATTCAACAAAGTTTGATATACACCCCATGGGTGGAATTGCGCAAATTTAATCAAGTTGTCCAGACTAAGAAAAAGCACCCTAAGGAGAAGCAGAAGACACCGGCTGGACGTTGGGGTCGGCGGTGCCGGTTGGTGCAGCAGAGGGCTCTGGCTGAACGATGGAGTCAGCTGTGCCGGTTGGTGCAACAGGCGGCTCTGGCTGAGCGGTGGAGTCGGCGGCACCAATCGGGACGGCGGTAGGCTGGATGGCAGAGTCAGCGGCGTCCGTCGGAGGAAGGGGCAGCTAGTCGGTCTCCGCCTGGCCGCCTCCAGCAGCAGTCGGCGCTTTGGAGCGCGGATCATTGCTTGAGGCCTGGTCAGGTTGGGGCTGACCATCCGCTCCAACCTGCGGCACGTCGTCCTCGCTCTCTTCCTCTTCCTCCTCCTCCTCCTCCCCTTCATCACTCGAGTCGATGACTTCAGCCGGATCCTCGTTGTCCTCCAGGTTCAGCCCGAGCCACTCCAGCGGCGCTTCGGCGCCTTCCTCGACTACCTCCGGGATGAAGACGCTGGTGTCGGTGATGTCGGCGATCGTCGCCGCCCTATGGATAAGCTCGGCTTCCACCGCTGCCAGCTCCTCCTACACCTCCGGCCGAAACGTGGTCAACTGGGCTAGATCTAGCCCAGGGTACCACGCCTTGACGAACTCCAGGGCTCGGCGCGCTCCTGCCCGGGCTGCAGAGCCCTTCCAGACCTCCAGGTGGCCGGCAGCCACCTCCAGCTAGTCGGCAGTCCGACTTGGGGTGCGCGGAGCCTGCACGCCTGGCCAGAGGGCAGAAATTGCCTGGGCTCCGACACACTGAAGACGGCACAACATTTGATGGGCGGGCCGAAGACGGGCCTGGATGCTGAGGATATGCTCGTTGAGGGTCCGGGGGGCGTCAGCGGCAATCTGCACGCCTTCCGCCCTCCGCTCCTCGCGCTGGGCCTCGATGATCTGGTTCGTGGCAACGGAGTGGCCCGGGAAGAAGTCTGCTCGGACAGAAGGCAAGAAAAGCCAAAGTCAGAAACTAGCAGTCGGCCTAGATAAGGGCCGACAGCTCAAAACAAGAAACAAAGAAAACGAAGCTTACCATCAACCAAGTCCTCGATGCTGCTGAAGCAGGCCGTCATCTGCGCCTCCTTGTCGGCCCAGGCGGAGCGCTCGATCTCGAACTCGGCAAGGTGGTCGGTCTCCTTCGCCTTCCCCTCCCTCTGAGCCGTCTTGAGGGCCTCCGCCTGCTCCGCGAGCTGAGTGACCAGCCGGTCACGCTCCTCGGCCAGCTTGCTACACTCCACCTCCTTGCCGCGCAGGGCGGTGTTGGCTTCGCCCAGCTGCTGCTGCAAGGCGGCGTTGGCCTCTGTAAAAAGAAAGAAGAAAGAATATCAGTCAAATAACAAAGAGGGATGCAGTTGCCGGGGAGATCCGGCTCGACTGCTCAGCAGTCGGCCCGAATCTCAGGGACTACAGCCCGCAGGTGCGCTATCGCACCCCCGCAGAGAAGAAGTTGCCAGCAAAAATAATGTCACTAGGAAGATTCGTCCCGACTGCTCAGCAGTCGGCCCGAGCCTCGGGGACTACAGCCCGCGGGTGCGCCAGCACGCCCCCGCGAAGAAAGGAAATCGAAGCTTACTCCGGCTCTCGGACAAGTGGGCGGTCTGCGTCTCCAGCTCCCGGACCCTGGAGTTGAAGGTGACCGCGCGAAGATTGTGGTAGTCCTGTGAAAGGGATCTCAGATAAAGTCAGCATTTGGCACCCGCAAGTTAAAGTTCCGGACCGCCTGCTCAGCAGCCGGCCCGAAACTTGGGGACTACACCCAGTGGGTGCGCTTGCGCGCCCCCACGAAGAAAGCAAGAAGATTAAAATAAAGAGAAGCGAAGAAAACTTATGCGGATGGCTGCACGCGACTCCTGGAACGCCTCGTTGCATCGCTTGAGGGCTTCGCTTGACTCGAGTTTGGCACGACGTCAAGGGACGCCGAGGGCGCCGGCCCCACCTTCTCCGCGGACACAACCAGCGGGCGTGGCGCTGGTCGCTTCGGTGTCGGGGACCGACGAGCTCGCGGCACCGGCCTCCAGCGGCCGCGACGCCGAGGCCGCCTTCGCAAGACGGCGGCGCGCGGGTGTGCGGACCTCAGGAGTCAGGTCCGTCACCACTACGTCCCCGGCTGGTGGCACCGGAGGAGCGGCCGGCTGCTCGTCCTGCGTTCCGCTGGTTGGTGGCGGCGGCGGCACGATGACGTCCGGCATGGCCACGTCTCCGCCCTCCCTCTCGATGACCGGCTGCTCGTCGCCGGCTCCCCCAGTCGTCGCCTCAAACTCCGGCGGAGGTGGTGCGGTGTTCAGAGGCGTCACAAGCAGCGGCTCCTGGTGGCGTGCGACCTCTGTGAGTCGCTCCTTCTCCGCGGCTTCGGCCTCCGCCTGCGCCAGCTTCCTCGCCGCGGATGCTGCAGCCTTGTCCGCCTCCGCCTACGCCAGACGGTCGGCCTCTTCCTCCCGCGCCTCCCGCGCGTTCCGCTCCCTCGCCTCCTGGAGGTCGGCGGCCGGGTCGATTCGCCGGCTGGTGGAGGAGGTCTCCGCCTGTTGGAAATATGCCCTAGAGGCAATAATAAAAGGATTGTTATTATATTTCCTTGTTCATGATAATTGTCTTTTATTCATGCTATAATTGTATTACCCGGAAATCGTAATACACGTGTGAATACAAAGACCATAATGATTCCCAAGTGAGCAACTAGTTGACAGGCTCGATGATCAATATATAGAAATGGTTTCTAGACTATGGACATAGGATGTCAATGATAACGGGATCACATCATTAGGAGAATGATGTGATGGACAAGACCCAATCCTAAGCATAGCACAAGATCGTGTAGTTCGTTTTGCTAGAGCTTTTCCAATGTCAAGTATCTCTTCCTAAGACCATGAGATCGTGTAACTCCCGGATACCGTAGGAGTGCTTTGGTGTAACAAACGTCACAACGTAACTGGGTGACTATAAAGGTACACTACAGGTATCTCCGAAAGTGTCTGATGGGTTGACACAGATCGAGACTGGGATTTGTCACTCTGTGTTACGGAGAGGTATCACTGGGCCCACTCGGTAGTGCATCATCATAATGAGCTCAAAGTGACCAAGTGTCTGGTCACGGGATCATACATTACGGTACGATTAAAGTGACTTGCCGGTAACGACATTGAACGAGGTATTGGGATACCGACGATCGAATCTCGGGCAAGTAACATACCGATTGACAAAGGGAATTGTATACGGGTTAGTTTGAATCCTCGACATCGTGGTTCATCCGATGAGATCATCGAGGAGCATGTGAGAGCCAACATGGGTATCCAGATCCCGCTTTTGGTTATTGCCCGAGAGCCGTCTCGGTCATGTCTACGTGTCTCCCGAACCCGTAGGGTCTACACACTTAAGGTTCGGTGACGCTAGGGTTGTATGAATATGAGTATGCAGTAAACCGAATGTTGTTCGGAGTCCCGGATGAGATCCCGGACGTCACGAGGAGTTTCGGAATGGTCCGGAGGTAAAGAATTATATATAGGAAGTGTTGATTCGGCCATCGGGAAAGTTTCGTGGTCACCCGGTATTGTACCGGGACCACCGGAAGGGTCCCGGGGGCCCTCCGGGTGGGGCCTCCCTTCTCGGTGGGCCCCATGGGATGTAGTGGGGAGGGGAACCAGCCCTTAGTGGGCTGGTGCGCCCAAGTTGGCCCAACCGCTGCTCCTAGTGTTGAAACCCTAGGGTGGGGGCGCCCCACTTGCCTTGAGGGGCACTCCACCCCCTTGGCCGCCGCCCCCCTGGGAGATTAGATCTCCAGGGGCCGGCACCCCCCCTGGGGGCCTATATAAAGGGAGGGGGAGGGGGCAGCCGCACCCTGAAGTTCTGGCGCCTCCCTCCCCCTGCTACACCTCTTCCTCCTCCGTCACGAGCTTGGCGAAGCCCTGCCGGAGTACTGCTGCTCCACCACCACCATGCCGTCGTGCTGCTGCTTGAGACATCTTCCTCAACCTCTCCTCCCCCCTTGCTGGATCAAGAAGGAGGAGATGTCATCCGCTCCGTACGTGTGTTGAACGCGGAGGTGCCGTCCGTTCGGCACTCGGTCATCGGTGATTTGGATCACGGCGAGTACGACTCCATCATCCACGTTCTAGTGAACGCTTCCGCACGCGATCTACAAGTGGTATATAGATGCAATCTCTCTCCCATGACTCGTTGCTTAGATGAACTCATAGATGGATCTTGGTGAAACCGTAGGAAAAATTTTAATTTTCTGCAACGTTCCCCAACAGTGGCATCATGAGCTAGGTCTATGCATAGTTCTCTATTGCACGAGTAGAACACAATTTTGTTGTGGGCGTAGATCTTGTCAACTTGCTTGCCGCTACTAGTCTTTTCTTGCTTCAGCGGTATTGTGGGATGAAGCGGCCGGACCGACCTTACACGTACGCTTACGTGAGACAGGTTCCACCGACTGACATGCACTAGTTGCATAAGGTGGCTAGCAGGTGTCTGTCTCTCCTACTTTAGTTGGAGCGGATTAGATGAAAAGGGTCCTTATGAAGGGTAAATAGAAGTTGACGAAATCACGTTGTGGTTATTCGTAGGTAAGAAAACGTTCTTGCTAGAACCCAATTGCAGCCACGTAAAAGATGCAACAACAATTAGAGGACGTCTAACTTGTTTTTGCAGCAATTGCCATGTGATGTGATATGGCCAGAAGTTGTGATGAATGATGAATGATATATTGTGATGTATGAGAACATGTTCTTGTAATAGGAATCACGACTTGCATGTCGATGAGTATGACAACCGGCAGGAGCCATAGGAGTTGTCTTAATTATTGTATGACCTGCGCGTTTGATTCAACGCCATGTAAATTACTTTACTTTATTGCTAAACGTGTTAGCCATAGTAGTAGAAGTAATAGTTGGCGAGCAACTTCATGGAGACACGATGATGGAGATCATGATGATGGAGATCATGGTGTCATGCGGTGACAAGATGATCATGGAGCCCGAAGATGAAGATCAAAGGAGCTATATGATATTGGCCATATCATGTCACTACTTTATATAATTGCATGTGATGTTTATTATGTTTTATGCATCTTGTTTACTTAGAACGACGGTAGTAAATAAGATGATCCCTTATAAGAATTTCAAGAAAGTGTTCCCCCTAACTATGCACCGTTGCTAAAGTTCGTCGTTTCGAAGCACCACGTGATGATCGGGTGTGATAGATCCTTACGTTCACATACAACAGGTGTAAGACAGTTTTACACATGCATAAACACTTAGGGTTAACTTGACGAGCCTAGCATGTACAGACATGGCCTCGGAACACAAGAGACCGAAAGGTCGAGCATGAGTCGTATGGAAGATACGATCAACATGGAGATGTTCACCGACGATGACTAGTCCGTCTCACGTGATGATCGGACACGGCCTAGTCGACTCGGATCATGTAACACTTAGATGACTAGAGGGATGTCAAATCTGAGTGGGAGTTCATTAAACAATTTGATTAGATGAACTTAATTATCATGAACTTAGTCTAAAGTCTTTGCAAAATATGTCTTGTAGATAAAATGGCCAACGCTCATGTCAACATGAACTTCAACGCGTTCCTAGAGAAAACCAAGCTGAAAGATGATGGCAGCAACTATTCGGACTGTGTCCGGAACCTGAGGATCATCCTCATAGCAGCCAAGAAACAATATGTCCTAAAAGCACCGCTAGGTGATGCACCCATCCCAGAGAACCAAGACATTATGAATGCTTGGCAGTATCGTGTTGATGATTACTCCCTCGTTCAGTGCGGCATGCTTTACAGCTTAGAACCGGGGCTCCAAAGCGTTTTGAGCAACACGGAGCATATGAGATGTTCGAGGAGCTGAAAATGGTTTTCCAAGCTCATGCCCGGGTCGAGAGGTATGAAGTCTCCGACAAGTTCTATAGTTGTAAGATGGAGGAAAACAGTTACAAGTGAGCACATACTCAAAATGTCTGGGTTGCACAACCGCCTGTCCCAGCTGGACATTAACCTCCCGGACGAGGCGGTCATTGACAGAATCCTTCAGTCGCTCCCACCAAGCTACAAGAGCTTTGTAATGAACTACAATATGCAGGGGATAGTGAAGACCATTCCTGAAGTATTCTCAATGCTGAAGTCAGCAGAGGTTGAAATCAAGAAAGAACATCAAGTGTTGATGGTCAATAAAACCACTAAGTTCAAAAAGGGCAAGGGTAAGAAGAACTTCAAGAAGGACGGCAAGGATGTTGCCGCGCCCGGTAAGCAAGTTGCCGGGAAGAAGTCAAAGAATGGACCCAAGCCTGAGACAGAGTGCTTTTATTGCAAAGGGAAGGGCCACTGGAAGCGGAACTGCCCCAAATACTTGGCGGACAAGAAGGCCGACAACACTAAAGGTATATTTGATATACATGTAATTGATGTGTACCTTACCAGTACTCGTTGTAACTCTTGGGTATTTGATACCGGTGTCGTTGCTCATATTTGTAACTCACAACAGGAGACTGGCGAAGGACGAGGTGACGATGCGCGTCGGGAATGGTGCCAAGGTCGATGTGATCGCCGTCGGCATGCTACCTCTACATTTACCTACGGGATTAGTTTTAAACCTCAATAATTGTTATTTAGTGCCAAGTTTGAGCATGAACATTGTATCAGGATCTCGTTTAATGCGAGATGGCTACTCATTTAAATCCGAGAATAATGGTTGTTCTATTTATATGAGAGATATGTTTTATGGTCATGCTCCGATGGTCAATGGTTTATTCTTAATGAATCTCGAACGTAATATTACACATATTCATAGTGTGAATACCAAAAGATGTAAAGTTTATAACGATAGTCCCACATACTTGTGGCACTGCCGCCTTGGTCACATTGGTGTCAAGCGCATGAAGAAGCTCCATTCTGAGGGACTTTTAGAGTCTCTCGATTATGAATCATTTGACACATGCGAACCATGCCTCATGGGCAAAATGACCAAGACTCCGTTCTCCGGAACAATGGAGCGAGCAACCAACTTATTGAAAATCATACATACCGATGTGTGCGGTCCAATGAGCGTTGAGGCTCGCGGAGGATATCATTATGTTCTCACTCTCATAGACGACTTAAGTAGATATGGGTATGTCTACTTGATGAAACACAAGTCTGAGACCTTTGAAAAATTCAAGGAATTTCAGAATGAGGTAGAGAATCAACGTGACCGAAAAATAAAGTTCTTGCGATCAGATCGTGGAGGAGAATATTTAAGTCACGAATTTGGTACACACTTAAGAAAATGTGGAATCGTTTCACAACTCACGCTACCGAACACCTCAAGCAGAACGGTGTGTCCGAACGTCGTAATCGCGATCAATTGGATATGGTGCGATCTATGATGTCTCTTACAGATTTGCCGCTATCATTTTGGGGATACGCTCTAGAGACAGCTACATTCACTTTAAATAGGGCACCGTCTAAATCCGTTGAGACGACACCGTATGAATTATGGTTTGGGAAGAAACCTAAGCTGTCGTTTCTAAAAGTTTGGGGATGCGATGCTTATGTCAAGAAACTTCAACCTGAAAAGCTCGAACCCAAGTCGGAAAAATGCGTCTTCATAAGATACCCTAAGGAAACCATTGGGTATACCTTCTACCTTAGATCCAAAGGCAAGATCTTTGTTGCCAAGAACAGATCCTTTCTGGAAAAAGAGTTTCTCTCGAAAGGAGTAAGTGGGAGGAAAGTAGAACTCGATGAAGTACTACCTCTTGAACCGGAAAGTAGTGCAGCTCAGAAAATGTTCTGTGGGCGCCTACACCTACCGGAGAGGAAATTAATGATGATGATCAAGGTACTTCGGATCAAGTTGCTACTGAACTTCAGAGGGTCCACAAGGACACGTTCCACACCGTGAGTGGTATGGCAACCCTGTCCCGGAAATCATGTTGTTAGACAACGGTGAACCTTCGAACTATGAAGAAGCGATGGCGGGCCCGGATTCCAACAAATGGCTTGAAGCCATGCAATCCGAGATAGGATCCATGTATGAAAACAAAGTATGGACTTTGAAAGACTTGCCCGATGATCGGCGAGCGATAGAAAACAAATGGATCTTTAAGAAGAAGACGAACGCGGATGGTAATGTCACCATCTATAAAGCTCGACTTGTCGCTAAGGGTTATCGGCAAGTTCAAGGGATTGACTACGATGAGACTTTCTCTCCTGTAGCGAAGCTTAAGTCCGTCGAATCATGTTAGCAATTGCCGCATACTATGATTATGAGATATGGCAGATGGATCGTCAAAACAGCGTTCCTTAACGGTTATCTTAAGGAAGAGCTGTATATGATGCAGCCGGTAGGTTTTGTCGATCCTAAGAATGCTAACAAAGTATGCAAGCTCCAGCGATCCATTTATGGGCTGGTGCAAGCATCTCGGAGTTGGAACATTCGCTTTGATGAGATGATCAAACCGTTTGGGTTTATGCAGACTTATGGAGAAGCCTGCGTTTACAAGAAAGTGAGTGGGAGCTCTGTGGCATTTCTCATATTATATGTAGATGACATACTTTTGATGGGAAATGATATAGAACTCTTGGGAAGCATTAAGGCCTACTTGAATAAAAGTTTTTCAATGAAGGACCTTGGAGAAGCTGCTTATATATTGGGCATCAAGATCTATATAGATAGATCGAGACGCCTCATAGGTCTTTCACAAAGCACATACCTTAATAAGATTTTGAATAAGTTCAAAATGGATCAGGCAAAGAAAGGGTTCTTGCCTGTACTACAAGGTGTGAGATTGAGCTCGGCTCAATGCCCGACCACGGCAAAAGATAAAGAAGAGATGAGCGTCATCCCCTATGCCTCGGCCATAGGATCTATTATGTATGCCATGCTGTGTACGGACCTGATGTAAACCTTGCCGTAAGTTTGGTAGGAAGGTACCAAAGTAATCCCGGAAGGAACACTGGACAGCGGTCAAGAATATCCTGAAGTACCTGAAAAGGACAAAGGACATGTTTCTCGTTTATGGAGGTGACGAAGAGCTCATCGTAAAGGGTTACGTCGACGCTAGCTTCGACACAGATGTGGATGACTCTAAGTCACAAACCGGATACGTGTAAATGTTGAATGGTGGAGCTGTAAGCTGGTGCAGCTGCAAGCAGAGCGTCGTGGCGGGATCTACATGTGAAGCGTAGTACATGGCAGCCTGGAGGCAGCACATGAAGCAATATGGGTGAAGGAGTTCATCACCGACCTAGGAGTCATACCCAATGCGTCGGGGCCGATCAAACTCTTCCGTGACAACACCGGAGCTATTGCACTTGCCAAGGAGCCCAGGTTTCACAAGAAGACCAGTACATCAAGCGTCGCTTCAACTCCATCCGTGAAAATGTTCAAGATGGAGACATAGAAATTTGCAAAGTGCATACGGATCTGAATGTCGCAGATCCGTTGACTAAAACCTCTTCCATGGCAAAACATGATCAACACGAGAACTCTATGGGTGTTCGATTCATCACAATGTAACTAGATTATTGACTCTAGTGCAAGTGGGAGACTGTTGGAAATATGCCCTAGAGGCAATAATAAAAGGATTATTATTATATTTCCTTGTTCATGATAATTGTCTTTTATTCATGCTATAATTGTATTATCCGGAAATTATAATACACGTGTGAATACATAGACCACAATATGTCCCTAGTGAGCCTCTAGTTGACTAGCTCGTTGATCAATAGATAGTCATGGTTTCCTGACTATGGACATTGGATGTCAATGATAACGGGATCACATCATTAGGAGAATGATGTGATGGACAAGACCCAATCCTAAGCATAGCAGAAGATCGTATAGTTCGTTTTGCTAGAGCTTTTCCTATGTCAAGTATCTCTTCCTTAGACCATGAGATCGTGTAACTCCCGGGTACCGTAGGAGTGTTTTGGGTGTACCAAGCGTCACAACGTAATCGGGTGACTATAAAGGTACACTACGGTATCTCCGAAAGTGTCGATGGGTTGACACGGATCGAGACTGGATTTGTCACTCCGTGTTACGGAAAGGTATCACTGGGCCCACTCGGTAGTGCATCATCATAATGAGCTCAAAGTGACCAAGTGTCCGGTCACGGGTTCATGCATTACTGATGCGAGTAAAGTGACTTGCCGGTAACGAGATTGAACGAGGTATTGGGATACCGACGATCGAATCTCGGGCAAGTAACATACCGATTGACAAAGGGAATTGTATACGGGGTAGTTTGAATCCTCGACATCGTGGTTCATTCGATGAGATCATCTAGGAGCATGTGGGAGCCAACATGAGTATCCAGATCCCGCTGTTGCTTATTGCCCGAGAGCCGTCTCGGTCATGTCTACGTGTCTCCCGAACCCGTAGGGTCTACACACTTAAGGTTCGGTGACGCTAGGGTTGTATGAATATGAGTATGCAGTAAACCGAATGTTGTTCGGAGTACCGGATGAGATCCCGGACGTCACGAGGAGTTCCGGAATGGTCCGGAGGTAAAGATTTATATATAGGAAGTGTTGATTCGGCCATCGGGAAAGTTTCGGGGGTCACCGGTATTGTACCAGGACTATCGGAAGGGTCTCGAGGGTCCACCGGGTGGGGCCACCTTTACCGGAGGGCCCCATGGGCTGAAGTGGGAGGGGAACCAGCCCATAGTGGGCTGGTGCGCCCCCCTTGGCCCACCCCCTGCGCCTAGGGTTGAAACCCTAGGATGGGGGGGGGGGCGCCCCACTTGCCTTGGGGGGCACTCCACCCCCCTTGGCCGGCGCCCCCCCTGGGGCCTATATAAAGGGAGGGGGGAGGGGGCAGCCGCACCCTGAAGTTCTGGCGCCTCCCTCCCCCTGCTACACCTCTTCCTCCTCCGTCACGAGCTTGGCGAAGCCCTGCCGAGAATCTTGCTGCTCCACCACCACCACGCCGTCGTTGTTGCTTTGGAGCCATCTTCCTCAACCTCTCCTTCCCCTTGCTGGATCAAGAAGGAGGAGACGTCATCCGCTCCGTGCGTGTGTTGAACGCGGAGGTGCCGTCCGTTCGGCACTTTCGGTCATCGGTGATTTGGATCACGGCAGTAGTACGACTCCATCATCCACGTTCTAGTGAACGCTTCCGCACGCGATCTACAAGTGGTATGTAGATGCAATCTCTCTCCCATGACTCGTTGCTTAGATGAACTCATAGATGGATCTTGGTGAAACCGTAGGAAAAATTTTAATTTTCTGCAACGTTCCCCAATAGCGCCGACCTGATGATCGAGGCGGCGCCCGACTTCTCGAGGGTGAGCGGGGCCCTGAGATAGGAAGACACGACAAAAAAGTTTTTAGGCCAGATCGAAAAAGAGGTGGAAGCGTGGGAAGGGTGCTTACGCTGACACCATGATTGGCACCTTCGGCTGCCTCTGGTACTTGGCCACCTTGGCCGCGACTTCTCTCCGCCCGGTCGCTGCGGCCGAGTTCTTGGGCTTCTTCGGCGCGCTGCCGAACAGGGCGGCGCCCTGCTTCCGCTTGCGCTTGCCGCCTCGGGAGGGCGGCCAGGTAGAGGGCCCTGCGCCGGTGTTGGTGGTGCTCCAGGAGGGGCGCGGCTCGTCTTCATCGTCATCATCATCGGGCCAGGTCCCCACGCCGCCGCCCTCCTTGGAGCCGCCTGCTCCGTCGCCGCCGCCTACCACGTCGTCCGCCAAGGCGGCCGCCCCCAAGTCAGGGTCGTCCACATCGCTCACTGCCCTGTCCGGCAGGTAGTCACCACCCGGCCCCACGATGGCGGCCGTCGCCTCGGACATATAAATCTGCGCTCCAAAAGGGAGTCACGTCACGAGAAGACTGAAAGACAGAACTGAAAGAAGAAATCAAGGGACTTATGGCAGGCGGCGGGTCGTCGTGGGAATACGGCCGCTTCCCGAACCGCCAGTCTCCCTCCGACATCTTGAGGTCGGAGATCTCGCTCGCGACCTCAACAGTCGGCATCTCCCTCGTGCACAGCCTGCTCGGGTCGCGGTGCCTGCTCATCCGACAGATCAGATGAGGGCGGCCCTGGAGCGGGAGGACCCGGCGCTCGACGAAGGCGATGAGGAGGTCAGAGGCCACGAGGCCCTTCGACTCCAGGAGCACCCGGAGTCGGCCGATGGCGGCTGCTGCGTCCGCCGACACCGGCTTCAGCTTGTAGCCCCAGTTGGGCCGAAGCCCGGTAGGGGGGCCGGCCTCGTAGGCCGGCAGGTTGATGAAGTCGACAGCCGGATCGACATTCTCAACATAGAAATAAGACTGTTGCCACAGTTTTACCGACTGTGACAGCTTGATGACGGGGAAGGCATTCCTTTTCGCCGGCCGGCGCACGGCGGCGAATCCGCCACACCCGGCCGCTGAGTCCTTGGCGGAAGTGCCCAGCTTCCCGTAGAAGAATGCTCCACACAGCTCGAGTGTGGGGAGGATGCCGATGTAGCCCTTGCACAACGTGTCGAAGGCGGAGAGCAGGGTCACGGTGTTGGGCGTCAGATGATGTGGTTGAAGATGGTTGAAGTCCAGGAACGAGCGGAGGAAGCCGCTCACCGGAAGGCCGAAGCCACGGAGGAAGTGCGAGCGGAAGACAACCCGCTTGTTCCCCTTCGGCGCCGGTGAGATCTCCTCCGCCGGCGGCACCCGTGCCTTGACGAACGCCGCGTTGGGCATCCGGCGCGTGTCACGGAGGAAGGAGATGTGGTCTTCAATCACGTCGAGCCGTCCCAGTCGCCGCCCTTCTCGCGCGCCATGGCCTCACACTACTAGGAAAAGGCCTACTAATGGCGCACCGGTTTTGCCTACTAATGGCGCACTACCGGTGCGCCATTACTAGCACGCCATTAGTATTTTTTACTAATGGCGCACCATTGATGCGCCATTAGTATCTGGTATACTAATGGCGCACCATGTAGTGCGCCATTAGTATAGCCCACGGTGCGCCATTAGTATGCCTCCCAGGGGGCCATGTATACCAGGTGCTTTGGCATACTAATGGCGCACGACGGCATGATGCGCCATTAGTAACTTCAGCATACTAATGGCGCACAAAGGCATGATGCGCCATTAGTAACTTCGGCATACTAATGGCGCACTGTTTAATGATGCGCCATTAGTATCCTTTGGCATACTAATGGCGCACTATGATATGATGCGCCATTAGTATGAATATTAGGTTTTTTTATTTTTTTATTTTCTGTTTTTTGCACAGGTTATAAAATGTATAATTGGAAAAAATATAGACAACACACATCAACAACAGATTCATAGAATACAATAGAAGATTAGTCTCTGAATACAATTCATCATATTAGTCTCCGAATTGAAAAGACCGAACAAAGATAGAACATTATATTACAAGTCTCGAGACCGCGAGTAGCGAGTTTGTCTTCACATTAATTACAAGTCGATATCGATCATCTAAACTACCATCACATAGAAGAGAGCTGCGGTCAACACGATGAGCATCATCACGATGAAACTCTTCTTCATCCGGTTCCTCCAACGCTCCCTCCCCTCTCCCGCTAGATAGCGAGCGTATCTAGATTCGGCCTCGGCCCTAGTGGTGTACCCTTTGTAACTGTTACCGCTGAATCGGTCAACCTGTCTCCGACACTCCTCCCAGTCGTCGTAGACTCCGGGAACCTTACCCTTGTACACGACATACGACGGCATCGCTAAGCACTAGCCAAACGAAACGTTAGTACCAATTCACAGACAATACATAAGCAATATATAAGTATGCAATAGAATGATCGAAGAGAAAAGCAAGACATTAATAGCATCGATTACATCTAAGTTGAACGACTCTCAAAACCAAAGAGACATACTACAAGTTCATTAAAGTTTAATTACAACATGAGCCAATCGATGTTTCAGAACTAGACACAGCATCACTGCTTTCGACTCGACTCAAGGGACCGGAGCGTGGATGAAGCCGCCGTCTATCGTGGGAGTCATGAAAGAACAGGCGTTGTCAGCCTGCATTTGTAGCATTGTGTCGATGTCACTGTTGGACGGTTGATTTCTGAGGTAGAACTGCCCCGAGGTACAAAGGACATCTTGATGGATGATTTCCGCAAACTCCGACTGGATGCGAAAGAATTCTTGTCTGATGTCCGCGTCCTGGATTGCCGACACGCTCGCGGCCCAATCTTTGAGTTTACTCGGTAGCAGAAGTTGATGATGGTCCCGCATTTATCGCCCGCATGTGATGGATGGGCGTAGTAGGCACCCTTCGACCGCCAGCGGCTGCTTGACGCAGCTGAACGTCGTATTGTGGGAGAACACGTGCTTGCCGTATTTACGAATAGGCCTGGTGAAGGTGCCTCCAGATTAGGCGTGGCCGGGAGAACATCATCAAGAACCTTCTTGACATTTGTGTAGTCTACCTTCGATCGACGGTCGGGGAATTAAATACGTGGCCATGGAATATTTGGGGCTTAGGAGGATGAGCGTGCAATGTGTGTCACCGCAGAAAACACGGAATGTTAAAAGAAAACGATCGAAATCTAAGAATTCATATGTTATGGGCGGTTGAGGGGAGGACTTACTCGGGAAAGTAAGGCACGAGGAAGTTATCCTTATCTTGGTTTGCTAGAATGACGCCTTGAGGTAAGAACTCGCGACTTGCCGGGTCCCCAGCGCTGCCCAAGATCTTGGCACGCATGTAGAAGGGGTCGACTATCACGATGTCCGGGTCTTGTCGCGAATGATCCGCATCTCCATACTCAGCGAAAATAGCCGAATGAAGGTGTAGTGCAGCGGATGAAGGTTCAACATAGCATGGATGTCATCAAACCGCATGACGATCGTACGCCCGATGGAGTTATCCACAAAGCCCTTGCCCTTCCGCACCTTGGCCACGAAAACCGGGTATGCCACATCCTTCTCTCTGAGACGCTGCTTCTCCAAAGAAAGAACACTGTCATGCAGACTCCGCATAGCACCGGTTGCAGCATTGAGCATATTTGTCGGCAGCATCGCCCTACCCGCCACATGCACCCTCCTCGAGATATCCTCAGGTGAAGGTGGCCCGTCCTGAGCACGGATCGTACTCGGTGCCGGCTGGCACGCACCCTTGTTAGTCTTTCTTTGCGTGCCTTCTTCTTCTCCTGTAATGGGACCGAGTTCTGCACGCTGACCGCCTTCTTGAGTGTGTTGGGGCTGATAATATTTCGCACCTCGCCTATCTCGAGGCTCGGTGAAGTCGGCAAATGGAGGCGTCTCTCGAGAGCTGAACGCAGACGACGCGCTGTTGCAACTTGGCTTCTCCGCGGTACCAGCTAGATCGCGCACGTCTTTTGTTGGGTTGGGTTCTTGAGAAGGAGGCCCCATGAAGTCGCCACCGTACCCATGATCGGCAAAGTACTGATCGATGTTGGCAAATGTATCGTTGTCGTCGTCGTTCTGATCCTGTGCCATATGCATGTTTGGATCCAGTGGCATAGGGATGTCCTGCACCGTTGCGGCGGTCTTGCCATGGGGCCGACTTGGCGACGGCACGACTGGCGGTGTTGTCTTTGGGGTGGTGTCCCCCGCCCCCAAACGAATCTGGCTCTTCGCCAAAGCAGGGCCAGCACAAAGCGCCGAGGGTCATCACGTCATCATCGCCGGCCCGATGGGTCGAATCGGAGGTAACACCTCGTCGCAGCCTGGCAGCACCGAACCAGTTCAACCCTAAACAAGTTGGGTGGCATCCGGGTACCGTGGAACAAGGGTTGCCGGTTGAATGATTTTGCCCTTGGCGACATCGACCAACTCATTGTTCACGAAGTGCGGGAGAGTGCACGGAACGTCGGCGGCGCCTGCGAAAACATGTAGGGCGTCGGGGATGCCCGATCAAAGGCAAGGAGATGAAGTCCTCGACCGAGAGAGGCTTAATTAGTTACCGTGATGATGGCGCCGAGCTCGGCTAATGTCGGCACCGCCAGCGGCGTCAGCGATTGACCGGAGGGGCCGCTTGCTGCAGAGGTGCCGCCGGGCGTACACCCGGTGCATTAAGCTCCCGTGCCGGGCGTCGGAGACACCAATGCCGCCTCGGCCGGAGACACCAATGGCCCCGCCATCGCATTCTACGAGTTGCTGGCCGTGAAGCTAGGAATCGGGCGGCCTGTTGGCCGCCCGCAATCCACGCCTCAACCCACGGATCAAGGTAGGCACAATGGCGGTGATCGCCGCCCGAGTTGTTGTTGCACTTGCTCTTGGACAATCTCCAGAATCCGCGCCACTGTGCCTTGAGTTCTTGAACCTCGCTACCGGCTTTCGAGCTGGTCTTTTTCTCCTTCCGCACACCAAATGTATAGTATGACCCCCATTTTGTGGACAAGCCTTTGCCGGCCACACGACCAGCTGACGTCGGCTTACTGAGTTTATCCTTGTTCTTCATTACATTCAACGCCCTATTTAGAGTGGTGTCCCAAGGGTTGCTCTTAGTCGACCCAGCCATCGCTTTCGATGCGCTGCGGAAGGAATGTGAACCATTTAGAAATTTGGCTTCATTAATTAGAATGCAACCATATGGAGCTAATTACCCCGGGTGGTATTCCTTACTGAACAACCTCAAGCGCTCTGGTCTTCGGATCCGTGGTAAGCTCCTTTGTTTTCGGTCCTTCTTGTACCGGGCCCTGACATAGTTCCTAGTCTGCTTGTCACAGTATTTATCGACGAGGGGCGGTAGGCCTTGCTCGGCACGCTTCGTGTCCTCCTTGTCCCATATAGGTTCCGCCACTCTGTAACCGCCGGGACCGAGTGTGTGTTCCCTAAGTTCAGCTCCGCATTTCTTTCCCCCAATCGACTTGATTGGGAGTTTGCGGTGCTCGAGCAATTGATCTTGAAGTCGTTGTAGTCATCTTCGGTGATCGAAGGATTTTTCTCCTTGATCTTCTCATAACTCTCACCTTTCTCGATCATTCTCTTCACATTGCTTTTCCAAGTAGACAGGGCCTTGCTCATCTTCGTGAGGGCAGCATTGTTCACTTTATTCCCTTTGAGGCTTGTGTTTTCAAAAGCAACGGGGAACTTGTATCGTTCGTGCAGCTTCGTGAAGAGGAGGTTGCGCAAATTCCCTCGGTCAGGATGCCTCAGGTTCTTGGTGTTGATCGAGACGGTGCTCCGGAGAATGCACCCGAGCTGAAGCGAGTACCCCTTGACTATTCGTTCGGGCGCCGTTGGATTCCCGTCGGAGTCCACTTCAAGAACTTCCTCCTTGAGGGTGCGGAGCACGGTCGGGCGCCGGTCCTTCCGCTGCCTCTTCTGTTGGCTGCCATCCGCGGCGCCGCCATCATCGATGGTGGCATCCTCGGCGGCACCATCATTGGTGGCATCAGTGGGGTCATCCTCGGCGGTACCATCAGTGGTCTCAGGATCGGTGGGGAAGCCGGCGTCCTCATACAAGTGAGGTTGTTCCTCCATCTCCTGGGACAGCTCCTAGAATGCCTTGCCGCCAACCCCGGCCTCATCGTAGGGCCATGTTTCTCTCTAAATAGAAACAAAGTTTGGTCAAAAGTTGGTTATTGTCAAGGAACAAGATCATGGTCTCATCATTTAGGGTTTGTCGACACCGAGGCATCCTAAAATCTAAGCTTTTATCATTGAGGGTTTTTCGACGCAGGGGCACCCTAAAAGCCTAAGCTTTCATCATTTCGGTTTTTATCGACACCGAGGCACCCTAAAAGCCATGCATTAGTCACAAGTACGCCGGGGCAGTTGATCCTACTTAATTAACTACTAAGATACCCGGCCCATGCATTAGTCTAAGTACCCCATATGTCCTATTTTTAGCAAAGTCATGCTAAAATTCACGGAAAATTTCAGCATGACCTTTACTGAAAAATAGGACATATGGAGTACCCGAATTTGCCGGAACGGAAGTTAATCGACATTCCGGCAAACTCAAGGGCCTCTTGGGGTACCTGCAATATCATTATCCCCGCGTAATGAAGTCGCCAATGGGTCATTTCAGAAGATCACAAGTAGCATCATCACAAGTACAACATCATCTATAGCTTTATATTAACAAAGCATCAGCACCAAAAATTACTCCCAAAAATTATAATGACTGTATATTGACTGCATATATTCACTGTACAGGACTGAATTCAGTCAAGAAAACCTGTCAATTTCTATTCACTGCATATATTCACTGTACAGGCTGTCAAGTTCTATTTCAGATCAAGTTTCATTACAACACAAACACTATAATTCATCTGCTTACATTATCTACTTTACGCACAATCATACACAATTCTGACTAATTTATCACTGTAGGCCAGCATGAAACACACTCCTCCAAAAAAATCCTAAAATTCCACTATCATTGCCTGTAAAAAAGCCTAATATCCACTAGTATTGCCTCTAAGAAAGCCTTAAAAGTCCACTATTGTTGACAATCAAAATATGATCTGAACTATAAGGAGTTAACTGAAAAATGAGTGGTTGTTGGCATGAGGGAGTAAACTGATTGTTGGCACAAAAATATTGGTTCTGCAAACATGGAAACAGTCACAAAAATAATGCACTTGGTTTGTGTTGAGTTTTGCTTTCAGGGATTGGTTTGTGTTGAGTTGTTAACCTAAAGGTTCGGCATTTTGAATCTCCTTTAGCTAGTTTGAATCCATGGACTACCCTGTTAGATTGGGACTGAAGATAGGTACCTGCTTATCTTTCTATTCCGTCACCAACAGTGGCTTTTCCAAGAATAATATCCCTGCATGAACATAGGTGAGAGGTTAAGCAGGTGGTGTTTTGCAGGTTTATGCCTATCTATCTATCTATCTACCTATCAAACAAACTTGTCATGCACCAGTAATAAGAACCCTGGACTGATAAATATATGCTTATGAATCAAGCTGTAAAAAACCTGTAAGCTGCTTAACAAAATGAGAGACGTAAGTAGCATGTTAACTAGAGCCATGGATAAGCAGATGATGTTTTGAAGGTCAGATAGAGTATATGGCTATCTATCTATCTATCAAAAAACTTATTATGCACCAGGAATAAGCACCATGGATAAACTTATTATGCACCAGGAATAAGCACCATGGATAGATAAATAGATGATATCCTTCAGATGAAATATATGTTTATGAAGCAAGCAGTAAAATCCTGTAAGCTGCTTAACAAAATGAGAGACGTAAGTAGCTCGTTAATAGCACCTGTGGCAAAAAGATGCTTGCTTATGGAATGTAACCCTGGTCTTTCCACATGAAAGCATGAAAGAAACAGCAAAATCAAGATGTTATGTCACAACAGACTACTATGATGTAAAGAGTTCAAAGGTGGGGATGAGTTAACATAGTTATTGCAATTTCACATCTTTTGTCTCAAGCTGCCACTAGTGCGGTTTAATGAACAAGATGTTTGCTTAGCATACATTTTAGGTAAATAAGGCAAAGCAATAACCAATATTATTATGACTTGAAGCCATTTTTCTAGTAACCCTGGCAGGATATAAGTATCATTTCAAGGCAAATGAAACTTTCCTGCTTTCAGTTCAAGATGATATCAAGATAAACTAGTACACAGCAAAACTGAAGCAGAAAAGTTCAGTTAGCACTCCGAACTGAGAAAACATAGTGTCAATCAACGAAATCATCACCTACAATGTGCCTCAGCATGAGCTCTGATGGAGAGTCTGCGTTTGTTTTGTGTTTCCAAATAATAACAACTTGCCGGTATCAGCTATAGCGAATGAGGTAATAAAAGAAAATAAAAGGAGAAACATCCACAGAGATCATGCTGATGGAGTTGCGCCGCACTACACGTAACAAGATGAAAGATCAGAGGAAACACAATGGCAAACCCATGGTGAGAGACACCGAGAAGTACAAGAAAGTGACATTGCATATTTGCATGACTTGTGCATGATGAAGTAATGACCAACAGAACATATTATTTTCTTTTTCAAGATTGACAACCAGATCATATTATAATGACTCACAAGACAATCGACAGTTTGAAATTGTTCAACCTCAAATGTATCAAACAACACAAAGATTCACGATGAATGGACGGCTAACAAGGGGTAAGTGGTAGTTTAAATTTTTGCCTGCAGCTAAGTTGACAAACCTGCCTCCCTGAGTTATGCATGATGAACAAATGACCAACCAGAACATATTCTTTTCTCTTTTCAAGATTAACAACCGTAACATATTCTTTTCTTTTTTCAAGATTGACAACCAGGACATATTCTTTTCTTTCTTTCAAGATTGACAACCAGAACATATTCTAATGCCCCCCCAAGACGCTGACAGTTTGAAATTGTTCAACCACAAAAGCATCGAACAACACGATATTTCGCGATGAATGGAGGGCTAATAAGTTGCCTGGGGTTAACTTGAGAAACCTGCCTCTCTGACTTATGCATGATGAACTAGTTACCAACCAGAACACATTGCAGTGACCGCGAGGCCGCGCGGCGAGGGAGGATGGGGGTGGGGGGCGGTCGACGACACGGGGAAGGGAGGAAGAGCGGGTGGGGGGTGGGGGTGGGGAGAGAGTGGGCAAGTCCAACCCGCCCGGACGGTGGGGAGGCAGGAGCTTCGGACTTGGGGCGGGCCGACGGCGGGAGGAGGCGGAGGGATGTGGAGGGCGGAAGGGGAGGGAGGGAGGGAGGAATGGGGAGGAAGGGTGGAGAGGGAGGAAGGAGGAAGGAGGAGAGGTATCTGGGCGGGTGCGGCCGGTCGCCGGAGGGCTGGCGACGGTGGTGTGGACGGGGAGAGCGGCGCCGACGTCGGGGCCTCAGGCGGCGGTGGTTGGAGACGGGCGACAGGGACGACGGGGCGCCGGCGATGGGCGCAGGGGCAAGGCGGCGGGGCGGCGTCGAGGCGGTGGGGCGGCGTCGAGGCGGCGGGGCAGCGACGTCGGGAGAGGAGAGGGGAAGGGGATCGAGGGCGAGGGGTGAGGGAGAGGGGATAGCTGTGGGCCCGGGAGGAAGTATGGATGAGGGGCGGCACAATACTAATGGCGCACCACACCTCGGTGCGCCATAAGTACATCCATACTAATGGCGCACCCCACCCTGGTGCGCCATTAGTACTTTTTTTTATTTCTGCTCGAGCCAACAGGTTATCTCCCACCTAACCTGATCCACATCAAGTTCCCTCTACTAGCTCGACTGGTCAGCAGCCAGTTCTCACACCAGGAGGTCCTGGGTTCGATTCCTAGGCTCCACAATTTTTTTATGCATTAAAAATGCTGTTTGATACTTACTTGTGTTTAAATATGTTCAAACTTGTTTAAATCATAACAGTAATATTTTTTATAAGACAGTAATATTTTTTTAAAAAATATCATCAAACAGTAATGCCGGTGGAGCAGGGGAGGGTGAAAAGTGCGGGGATCGGTGGCGGCGGTTGAGTAGGGAGGTGCGGGGTCGGGCAAGGCGGTTGAGTAGGGGAATCGAGGGTGCGGGGGTGTGGCTGGCACGGTGGACCAGATCTGGCGAGAGGTGGGATAGCGATCGAGATGGAGGGGGATCGAGATGGAGGGGGATCGAGTGTCCATTAAATTAAAAAATATTCATGATAGTTCAAAAAGTGCCCATGAAATACAATCGAGAAATGAAGTCTATGATTTAAATACAATCGATCTTAGCTAGCTATCTCTTCACAATCTTCTTGCCCTTCTTTTTCCCAAATGGAGTTCTTCTATGGAACGGACGTCCTTTAGGTAGGGTGGTCCTGCTTCTTCTTGTGGTGTATGCTGCTACAGTAATATATTTTTATGCATTAAAAATGCTGTTTGATACTTACTTGTGTTTAAATATGTTCAAACTTGTTTAAATCATAACAGTAATATTTTTTTATAAGACAGTAATATTTTTTTAAAAAATATCATCAAACAGTAATGCCAGGAGCGGGGAGGTGCGGGGGTGCGGGGGATCGAGGCGCGGGCGTTTGAGTAGGGAGGTGCGGGGGTCGGCGGCAGCGTTGAGTAGGGAGGGTGCGGGGGTCGGGCGGCGGTTGAGTAGGGGAATCGAGGGTGCGGGCGGTTTGGCGTGGCGGCCGATGGACCGGATCTGGCGAGGTGGGATAGCGATCGAGATGGAGGGGATCGAGATGGAGGGGATCGAGTGTCCATGAAATTAAAAATATTCATGATAGTTCATAAAGTGCCCATGAAATACAATCGAGAAATGAAGTCTACGATTTAAATACAATCGATCTTAGCTAGCTATCTCTTCACAATCTTCTTGCCCTTCTTTTTCGCAAATGGAGTTCTTCTATGGAACGGACGTCCTTTAGGTAGGGTGGTCCTGCTTCTTCTTGTGGTGTATGCTGCTACTTCATCATCGCCGCCATGTTCGATCCTCGGTCGCCGTACTTGTCAAGTCTTGCTCATTGGCTACTCCATCCATTCCGATGATCTTCCTTTGCCTCTCCTCACGACAACACGATCGCGCTTACGGGTCG
This sequence comes from Aegilops bicornis, assembly GCA_021605145.1. Lineage (NCBI taxonomy): Eukaryota > Viridiplantae > Streptophyta > Magnoliopsida > Poales > Poaceae > Aegilops > Aegilops bicornis. The sequence goes on from CM038673.1 coordinate 783,495,005, forward strand.
GTAATGAAGAAGCATTGGTCCACTTGGGAAGCCAGTACCCATGGCTCATTTTTTCAAGCGGTGACGCTTGCGCGGTCTTGGATTTGGCTTCGGGTATAACCATGGTGGTGAAATACCGGTTTTCTTTTATGACGTTCTTGGCCCATCTCGACACGGAACATCGGGACCTTCTCTCCAACAGTAGCTCAGCTCCCAGATCTCCTCGATCCTTCCGTAGTATCTGTCCTTGTCGTTACCGTGTAGGATTCCATCGTTACCGGAGTTCGATAACCATCGCTCTTCATGTCCTTGGCCTCGTGTAGAATGTGTAGCCGTTGATATCAGACGCCTCATAGGTCATCAGGTTGTGCTCGGCTCGCGTGACAAGGCAAATATGAGTTGTTCTTCCGCGGAAGAATCCTCATGTAAAGGGTACGGCGAAGCTTCGCTTGAACCAACGCGTGAAACATGAGTTGTGCTCTTTGAGTATATCTCCGTCCGTCCTCTGTTGGCCTCGGTCATTGTACGTCTTCTTAATAAAGGTTCTGTGCTGTACCACCCAAGGATCGACCACGTCTATGTGTTGTAGCGTGACTAGGTTTGCTCTTTCAAAGTCGACGAGTCGACCCTCGAAGTCGACATGCATTTCGCGGCGACCCTCACGGTAACCCCATCCAGGGAGCCTGCCGAGGTGCCTGTTGACGGGCAGACCAACGGGGTTCTCGATGCCTAGATAATTCGTGCAGTAGGAGATGCACTCTTCGCCGTAAAGCCCTGGCTATGCTTCCTTCTGGACGTGACATGTTGCGAACGTATCCTTTGATAACACCATTCATCCTTTCGAACGGCATCATGCTGTGCAGGAACGTCGGCCCGAGTTGGATGATATCCTCCACTATATGGACCAGCAGATGCACCATAACGTCGAAGAATGCGGGCGGAAGTACATCTCAAGCTCGCATAGTATCACCACGATCTCTTCCTCAGAGCCTTCTCGAGTTGCCTTCACGCCAATCGACTTCCGAGAGATGACGTCGAAGAAGTTGCATAGGCCAAATAGCGCTTTCACGGACGTGCGTGTCCATGATCCCACGGATTGCAACCGGAAGTATTCTGGCTATCAAGACGTGATACCGTGGAGACTTCATCCCGCTGAACTTCGCCGGCTGGGTCTAGGTATCTCGCTTATCTTCCTGCGTAATCGTAAGGAAGTTTTACTCCTAGGAGGCAGGTGAAAACTGCTCGATCTCCTCGACTTAGAGTGAAGCACGCGGAGGGTAGTCATTTCCGGTCTTCTTGGCCTTTTTGCCTTTGGCGACTTTACGTGGTCCCGCTTCGCCTCATCATCATCATCATCATCATCATCATTAGCGTGAAGCTCTGCCTCGATGCCCATTGATTTCAAGTCTGCCCTTGCTTTCGCCCATCTTTGGTCCTCTCGGCATGTTGAGCAGGGTACCAAGCAGACTCTCGCACACGTTCTTCGTGATATGCATGACATCAAGGCTGTGAGGCACACGGTGGATCTTCCAAGACGGCAAGTCCCGTAAAACAGACCTCGTTTTCCATACCTTTCAGCTGCTCTGGCGCCTTTTCGCTTCTTTCCGGCTCTGGCGCCTTTTGCTTCTTTCCGGCAAGGCAGTCTTTCCAATTTTTCAACAGCTTGTCTATTTCCTCGCCGCTCCTCGTGACATCGGCGTTGGGGTTCGGTTTCACCACCGAACAGATCCTTGCGTTTCCTCCACGGGTCATCGTCGCGAAGCCACCTTCGATGTCCCATGAACACGGTTTTTGAAGACCCGGGATCTCTATCTAGCTGGCGATACGTTGTGTCATCCATGCACCTTACGCATCCAGAAAATCCGTGGACTACCTGCCCCGCGAGATATCCGTAACCGAGATAGTCGTGGCACCGCCGTGGAGCAGTGCAGCTCTCATAGGGAAATATTCTTTCTCTGCGGCGTCCCACGTATTGGTGGCGTTTTCCACAGCGTGTCAAGCTCCTCTTCAGCAGCCCCAGGTCTGATTGATGTCGTTCCTCGGTTGTTTCGCCCTTCAATTAACATACTCATGTGAATGTACTTCCTATTCATGCACAACCAGGGGGAAGGTTGTACATCCACACAAACATGTGCCAGGTACTATGTGTGCTTCTCGGCTGCCAAACGGATTGACTCCATCGGTGCTCGCGCCCAAAGCACGATGTTCCTTGGATCGTTCCCAAATTCTGAGTCTTGAAGTTCAACGCTTGCCATCGCTCGCATCCTTAGGGTGACTCAACATCTTGTCTTTTTATCTATCTCCGGATCATTTGCGTCATCTTCGCTTCTTCTCCTCCCTATCCGCGTGCCAACGCAGGGAGCTTTGCTACCTTAGGGTCCGCGAAATACCGCTGCAGACGAGGAGTGATTGGAAAGTAACACACCACTTTTCGAGGAGCTTTCTTCCTCTTCTTGTATCGAGTGACGCCAAGACACCGGACATATGGTAGACTCCGCGTGCTCGTCCCGATAAATGATGCAATTGTTCATGCACACATGGTATTTCACGTGCGGTAAATCGAGAGGACACACGATTTTCTTCGCCTCCTCCAAACTTGTCGGGCACTTGTTCCCCTTGGGAAGACGTTCGTGCCAGAATGACATGTTCTCGTCGAAGCATGCGTCGGTCATTTTGTGTTTTACCTTCATCTCCAGAGCCATGAGCGTTACTTTCAGGCGGGTATCCTCGGGCCTGCATCCTTCATACAATGGAGTAACCGTCTAACTCAAGTTGATCCATCTTGGATTTCTCTCGGCGGCAGCTCTGGCGTTATCCGTCTGCTTGAGAAGCAGCTCTTGAATATGAGGGTCCTGCACCCAGCCCATCGATGGTCCAGCGTCGTCGCTCCGCCGCATCATCATCTTCATGATCATGCCCGCCGTCTGCTCCGCATCTTCCTCATCATCATGTCATGCATCTTCTACATGATGACTGTGTACAACATCACCGTCGTGATCATCTCCGGGATTCTTCGTCTTCTCGCCCGTCCGAGCCGCGGTGGTTGTCTTGCTGTCCTTCCTCATTTCTTGCCCGCCCCATGGACGACTTCGTAGTCATCTTCATCACCTTGCCACCGATAGCCATCCATGAAACCACGCAAGAGCAGGTGGTCCCGCACCTGCCGAATCCGCCCGCAATAAGACTCTTCAGCTTGCATCTTCGACACGGACATCTTATCTCCGCCTCGTTCTTTTGAAGCATCTCGGCCTTCATGGACCTCAAACCTATTCACGATGCCTTCTGTCATCGTATGCGGACCATGGTCGTCAAGGTAGAGCAAAACGATATTTTAGAACCAAACAAAAATTTGGCATGACTTTCCCTAAAAATAGGACCAAAAGAATGCTTAATGCCAAAATTCTCGCCAAACGGAAATGAATCAACATTCCGCAAAATATTGGCAACTATCGCATTTCAAATACCGTACACCTCCAAACACAAACACATATGCAACACCACAAACATATGCAACACCACGAACATACATAGATCTAGCTAGGCCATGAAAAGTGCATGTGCACATTGTTGTAGGGAGAACAACATAAATATAGCTTTCCCCCTTACTTACCTATTAAAACAAGGTAATTTAACCACTTAATTTGAATGAATATATGGTGGAAATGAGGTGAAAAAGAGGAGGCACCCGAGACAACAAGGAGGAGGTGGAGAGAATGAAGTGGGGAGAAAGTGAGTGTGGGTAGGAGAGGCTGTCCAAAATATCTAGTTGCTGCCCACTTACTAATGGCGCACTAGCAACAAATGCGACATTAGTAATCCAGGTTACTAATGGCGCACCTTCTGGCGGTGCGCCATTAGTAGTTTTGCAAAAAAAATTACTAATGGCGCACTGATCCGCAGTGCGCCATTACTGCGCACGACTGATCAGTGTGCCATTAGTAGTATTGCAAAAAAAGGAATAAAAAATATAATAAAAAAAACAACATTAGTGGCGCACATGTGGGAGGGTGCGCCATTAGTACTTACAACTACTAATGACGCACTTTACCAGGATGCGCCATTAGTATGTTTGGACAGGCGCACTACTTATAAAAAATTGATACTAATGGCGCACCCTTTGCATGGTGCGCCATTAGTAGTTTCAACACTAATGGCGTATCAGTAGGTGGTGCGCTATTAGTATATACTAATGGCGCACCAATTTTCTGGTGCGCCATTAGTGTCAATCCCATCTATAGCCCTTTTTCTAGTAGTGTCAGGAGGGGCTGCGAAGGGAGGAGGAGCACATTGGCGGCGAACGGCGGCAGCACCACGGCAAGCACGGAGCCGCGATAGCAGCAATGGCGGAGAGACAAGAGGAGGAAGAAAGTGTGGGAGGGGGCGCGCGCGCTCCATCGCACCCCTCCCCCCTACTTATAGCCCTCGGGCTACGAAGCCGAGGGGGCGGGGCATGGGATCGTGGGATTAACTACGCTCACGGCCCCACGACCCCCCGATTACCGCACAAACTTACTGCGCCTTGAACGCTCGTGGGAATTGCAACCACCCACCACGGCACAGCGGATCCGCCCGCATGCCTAGGCCCAGTAGTGGCGGGCCCAGCCCACTGTCACGTCCCATCAGGAGCGTGGGGTGGCAGCCTGGCCGGGCTGGCGTGCACCGCGTGGCATGCTTGTGGAGGGCGGCGGCCCTGGGAAGCTTAGCAGGCACGCCACCTGTTTTCACGCCTTGGAGTTCAAAAATCGGCCGACGATCCCGCCTTGTCGAAGCCAACTCCAGCAGCCGGCGCACCGCAAGGCGGATCGAACATTCTCCCGGAGCTCGGTGAGGGGGGAAGCCGCCGAGACTTCGTGGCCCCTCGAGCACAACGCCTCACCGGCTTCGGGGACTACTGTCGGAGTAATGGGCCACGGATAGCCTCACCCGAGTCCCTGAACTTGTCAAGACTTTGGGCCGGCTTCGCCCTGCAGTGTCCCAAGCTGAAGCTCCGCCCTCCGGGGGCTGGCTGGATCAACGACCTGCCATCGGAGGACGGCCAACCACCCGCAGGCGGCACCAAGAGCAGCCGTCTCGAGTCAGCCGACCTCTAGAGAGGACGACGTCGTGCAGGCGGCCACCTGGTGCCCTCAGAGTCTGTGCCCCCATCAAGAGGACGAGATAGGGCGTGGCTACAGTGAAGCCCCTCGCCCCCGAATCTTGGGCTTGGCGTGGCCACAATGCCCCGTACAGGCGGAGATCTCTACACGACGTGGCACTGTTGCCACTCCCCACTGACGTCACTCCGGACTGGCGGAGCCCTGTTCCCCACGACGACTTGTCGGTACGGCCCGCAAGCTGCAGGCCCTATTTGGCAGTGGCACCTCGGAAGACGGCGGATGCCGAACCAACCGAACCAGGGGAAGGCCGGCCTCCAGCAGGCGGCCGTCCCTTCCCTCGAAGCAAGTGCACCATTAACCTGATGAGACCAGGTGTGGCTACAGTGATCTCCCGCCAGGCGGCGGGACTGTAGCCACACTGAGCTGACCAAGCCCGCGTCATTAGCAGCACGGCTACAGTGAGCAGCCACCAACCAGACCCGCCAGCGGCGGGAGCGGCCTGTCGGCTCCGTACCAGACCAGTCGGCGGGCCCCAATATTCGGCGGAGAAGCCGGAGGCCGGAGACACTGACAGCCGGGCCCATCACCCGGCCAGATTACCATTGTATCCCTGGGGGGTAGGCCTATATAAAACACCTAGGGCACCCATGCAAAGTGTTCCCACCCCATTAGAACTAGCCACAACCCTAGAGCAGGAAGGGAGCTAGCCTTGCCTCCTCCTACCTCTAGAACACAGCTGAAGGAGCACCATTGTATCACTTGTGCGTTAGTGATCATGCGGAGACCCCGCAGAGCAGGACTAGGGGTGTTATCTCCTAGGAGAGCCCCGAACCTAGGTAAAGTACGGCGTTCGTGTCTACGCCTCATCCCTTTTCCAGGCACCGGCGACGTTCTACTTGCTCCCACCATGATAAGCCATCCCTTGGCGTATGTCGCACCCAACCCCCGACACAGGACCAACCCAAAATTGTGCAAAGAGTCTTGAGGCAATGGAGCACAGTTTGTGTAGGCATTGAAAAGAACCGTCTATTTTCAGGGCTACTACAACATATCCTACTCATTACAACCGATAGGATCCACCTCATCAAGAAATGGTGAGATACGAATCTTTCGACAAACTACATTATCGATTGGGTCACCAACCAGTAGGCCAACATCACATGAGGAAGTGTTTATCAAGTAGACCTGAAGGTGCAAATGTGAGATGGTTGACTCTTTGTTGATTAGCCAAGAAATTCATTCACTCAAAGGCCAAGAAACAAAACATGTAGCATAACTTTAATCTTGGAGGGTCTCGAATTAGAGAGTCGGGCCTCGAAAGTAGGCAAACATTGTAGAAAATGTGCTTTTTTATAGAACACCTCAAATATCAAATAACTACTTAAGGACAATTTCGCAAACATCTCACATTACAAATAGGGGATTGGGGATACTCGATGCCATCCCCAATTCCTAAACCCCATCACCATGGACGAGTTCGCCGACGGCGGCCGCCGTGCCGATTCATCGTCTCCGCTTTCGTTTTTCCCGGATGACCTGCTCGTGGAGATCCTCCTCCGCCTCCAGCCGGAGCCCATCCACCTCTTCCGCGCCTCCTTCGTCTCCAAGCACTGGCGCGGCCTCGTCCATGGCGCTCGCTTCCTCCGCCGCTTCCGCGACTTCCACGGGGGGACGCCTCCCGTCCTCCGCTTCTTCAACAACCAGCCGGGTCCTCCCCTCTTCGTCCCCACCTCCGGTGGCTTCACGCCCTCCACCGCTGCCAAGATGTCCACCGACAAGTGGTGGGCCCTCGACCGCCGCCACGGCCGCGCCCTCCTTGAAAAGTTAGGGTTCAGAAGGCTCCTCGTCTGGGACCTTGTGACCGGACACCAGCGCTACCTTCGCGTTCCCCCGGCTTGTGGTGGGATTTGCAACGGCAAGTTCTCTGCGCGGCCGGACATGCCGACTGCCATTCGTGCCCGTTCCTCGTGGTCTACGTGTTCAGTCGAAGTGATTCTGCTATCTGTGCGTGCGTCTGGTCGTCCGAGACATGCGTCTGGGGTGAGGCAACCTCAATCGACATTCCATCTTTATCACTTGTTCCGAGACCGACAACTCTAGTTGGGAACACACTCTACTGGTTGCTGCAAAACTGTAGTATCTTTGAGTATGATTTGGATAATCATAGGCTGGGTCTAACTGAGGAGTTCCCATACCACGCTCGCTGTAGCTACCAGGGGCAGGTTGTCATCATGCCCACGGAGGATGGACTGCTTGGTTTGGCCGGAGTGGATGGAATCAATCTCCATCTGTGGTCACCGATGGCGAGCATTGACGGGTTGGTAACATGGACACATCAGAGGGTCATTGATCTCAGGAAGTTTCTTGCGCCGGAAGTGGTGGCGACACGTATCTATGGAGTGGAGGCAATTGGTTTTGCTGAAGATGCCGGGGTGATCTTCATTTATGTGCACCCTAGCGTCTATATGATCCATCTCAAGTCCATGCGGGTCGAGGAGGTGTCAGAGAAAGGGACATATGTGCCATAGCTCATTGCAGATGAAAAATTAGATGATGAACTTTTATGCTCTGTATCTACAAATTATTGATCCCACATCCTTCTGGCTTCTGTTGGTTCTTGTACAGTTTGCTTATTCATGTACACTATCATTATCGTCTGCAGGGAGTAGTTGTTGGGTCTTGGGTACACTAGCCAGTGTTTAGGTTTCTACTAGGGGTGTGTCCTGTGTTTTTCTTTTGCCTCCAAGCTGGGCTTTCAGCTGCTTTTTACAGACTTTCCCTCTATGTCACGGAAGAGTGCCGGACTTTAGCTGTCAAAATTATTGCCTGCGCGAATTCACCAACAAGACAACCCGTTCACAACTGACAAATGTATATGAAATTATGAAGTCCTTGCATTCTTCCTTGCATATGTTTCTCTTCATCCAGACCCAGCATCTACCATTTGTGTCCATCATAATGCATAAAATTGTGAAGACAACTTACGGCCAAGACATCCTACATTGCACTTTAGTGCATTCGGGATTTCTAACACCGAGGAATGCTTAATAGTCAAAGACTGAAGAAAAATTGTGAAGGATCGCAGAGAAGTACTAGGGGGCAGCAATCAGAAGTGCATCCCACAATTAGGAGACACGTTCATCTTCATGCTCCAATATGATGAAGCAGGAGTGCTACACATGTTTTATGCTATTTTACCTTAGAGAGAGCAGCAGGAGTGATTAGCTAGCTAGAATGAGTTTGAAGATGATGATGTGCTACACTATGACTATGATGATTAAATAGCTAGTGTTGGTGGTAATGACTATGATGATTATTATTAGCTAGTACTGGTGGTGATTAGATAGCTATTGTAGCTAGTGTTGGTGGTGATTAGCTAGCTAGAATGAGTTTGAAGATGATAATGTGCTACACTATGACTACTAGTAGAACGCCCGTGCGTTGCCACGTGCTCTTAATTTTTTTATTGCACCTATGAATATAATGCATATCAAATTTGCATGTATAGATGTTATCTGATTGCGCATATAATGTATATTATATTTTGTAGGTAGAGAAAAGATAGCCTGCAACAATTAAAAAATAATTGAAATCCATTTCACCTGCAATGTAACCCGGTGATATATACATAGAGAACAATGATCCAAATAAGTATATGTTACAAACTAAGATTTACTTGATGTGATTAAGATATTACCTTACGACGTCAGGTATGTTGTCTTAAGCTTCATTTGCACGATACTTTAGCAAATGTAATAAAAAAATATTTCTCAACTTTATAACCATCCTGCACAAGTAGTATGTGCAGTGTATACTATATGTCAAACATAAAGCTTGGGAAGGATAAAGCACACCAAATGACATCTTTTAATGAAACATAGCCAACCTTTTTGTACCACAAAATCAATCTTCTTCCTTGGCCCATTATTTTTGAAGTGCTTTCTCTTGACTTCTCTTTTCTATATGCACAAAAATCAATGGATCCAAAGAAAAGAAGGATCCAGAGATGTTCATACCTAGAGGCAATAAGCAATTCGTTAGTCCACAACGCATTTACAAGTGCCAAGGCTCATGCATTTTAAGTCCATAATCCCAACCTACACCACAACCCAACAAACGTCGACATCTTCTTGCTCCACTAAGAGCATCTACAGCTGAACTTGGCAAATCTGACCCCTCAAATGTCCGCGGACACGCCCGGGCGTGTCCGCGGATAGTGAATGGTCACACGTCAAAAAATGCATTCCACATCCGGATATCTCAAATTAGAAATCTCAAATCCATATTATTACATGCAACACAACGATCTTTGACCGGAGCTTCGTCCGGTTCCGCTCCCGCCCGCCGGCTCTCCCTAGTCAAAAAAAGGATGTATAAGGGAAGGGGCAGATACATCTTGTAGAGCCATGATCTGCCACAATGCTAACCCACTACTTGTCGATAGAGCATGCGAGTCATCTTTTCCTCTCCTCATCAGATGTGCCATGTTCAAGTTCCAATGTCAGTGCGCAGTTTGTGAGATTCATAAAAATGTCAGTGCACAGTTTGGAATAATTCAGTGAAAGTGAAGCCAAATTAGAGAAGTGTACATGTTACATCATCATCATTAGTCAAGACTGCCCATGCAATATACTCACAAGATGTGATAGATTTGCCACCGACGCCCATGAATAAGGTTGTCAGCCACCCATCGCACTTGTGTTGTCAATGACCCTTCTCGTCATCTTGTGTACCCCAAGTACAATAGCATGTAATTGGACTGTTAGCAGACCTCGCTTATGGAAGCCATTGTAGAGTTGATAAACTACAACACTCATGTTGTGGCCGCTTCAAGTGAAAAGTGTGACTAATTAGTTTTCCAAAAGAATCAAATCAAGCCAACTAATTTCACTTTGAATAGCCACATGAACAGTACCTGAGTTGTTGTTTGGAAAGCTTTGCTAGGAATATTTATGCCCCACCCTTGATTACAAACCAATTTGTATTCTGCCAGTCAATGGATCATTGCTCTAAAGGGCTCTCTGAAGAAACCTTTTCACCATGATTTGATCATCCTTGGCTGCCGGAGCATTTGGATCACGAGAAACGCATCAATCTTTAAAAACAATCAGACCAAGTGTTTACAAATGCAAAGAAGGACATTAAGGGTTGCTAGACCTACTGCTTCACGGTTTGTCTGAAACAATACACACAACTTTATCTTCTAACCCAAATGAAAACCTGGTAGGAGGCTTATTTGGTCTTAATCTGTTCTTTCCTGCCATGACTAACACATAACGCTTATTTACATTCCTGCAAGGAAAAATCTTAGCTTAGTACGCTGTTGTAACCAGGTCGGGGCAAACAATTTTGTATAGCCTATACATACTCTAGATCTAGTTTTTATTTTCCTTCTCTAAATATTAATATATGCAGTACATAGTGATGTGCTTTCGTAAAAAAACCTGGGTCGCCGTCGGAGCTGGCCTAGGTCCGGCCGCTGTTACTCTCGATCCAAGGTTGTGGCCACGCAAGAGAGATGAGAGGATCTTCAAGACTAGGACAAAGCCGACGAACGGCGGACACCATTGGAGAATTAGCTCGGGGCTTTGCATCGAGTCGCTGGGTCGCAGGCGGTACATCCTCGTCGCAGGTGTGCGGCGTCGGTGGGTGGGTGGCGCATTGCTGGAGGACAGCCATGTCCCGACGCTCGTGAGAAGATGGAGGAGGGTAGGCGACGTTGACAATCCTGGCAGCAGCCATATTGGGATGGGGATAGGGCTTGGCCAGCGAGAGAAAGTTGGATCGGGAGGGATGCTATTTTCCTTGGAGGGCTTTTTTCACGAGGGCCTATCAACGTGGGGGCGAAGGGGGAAGGAACCGATCGCAGGGGTGGGTCACCTTAGGGAGGGCAGAACACGATCATTGGCAGGAAAAGGAACCGTATGTGTTTTTTAGATAATAGGACAATGCCCGTGCGTAGCAACGGGAGCATAGATATTCGTACCCCACCTCGGAGTATATATTTAGGTCTCGTACACATCGTGTTGAACATAAATATCTTTAGGATCCTCATGCACACCATACAATATTGTCAGGGTTTCACCGATAATCACTCTTTATTATATTGTAACCATGATAGATAGTACTTACTTCATAATATGCATTCGTCCTTGTCTTTCTTTTTTAACAAGTGGTGTAGTCAATTAAGATGCAGACCACAAAGCACGTAGTTCTACTGATAACTGGTCTGCTGAGACATATAATATTTTCATGTTCAGTTATTAACGTTAGACAAAAAGGGATGAATATGTTATACGTTATGATTTGTACTTCCTCTGCATTATGCTAAGCAGAAAAACATTAATCTATCTATACAAAGCGACAGTAACTGTTAATTTCTTTCACTAATCTCCCAATCTCACTCACATAAACATATATAGCCTATAATTTCTGAAACCACCCTTGATATGACCGAGTAGCACACGTTTCCTTGGCCCCAGTATATTTCTTGTTCGTATTCCTTATCTACCTTGCATCCAAACAAAAATCATGGAAACCACGTGGACAACAATTAACCAATCAGCCACATGCAATTCAGATTAGCACAGAAGAGAATCTATACGCTCACAGACTAATGCAATGAAAAATATTTCCTTTGAGAAATGACCAAGGGGTGAAGTACACTGATTTTCACCTTGTGCAGACTGAGTTTTGTCAGTACTGCAGATCCTTGTAGTCATACTGGCTTCATGTAGTCAGCTTGCCTTGCACCCATCCTTTGTACGCAGCAGCCGACGTACTTGTACTTGCACTTGCACTTGCATGGCTGGACTTATACACAGGATTCTGAGTCGTTCAGATTATGTTCAGCTGGTTAGAAACAACCTTAGAATAGAAACATACCAATTGTTCTTTTTTTTGGAGCCTGGCCAGATTGAGAGCTCGCCACTTTGCAGAAGAATAACTTCAGAGTCAAGCATGGTTGCCATGCATACCGAAGTAAGCAACAATGGTCAGAATCGTTCCCGACAAGAACTAAATACATACATCCTGAGCAGAGGAGGAACAATCTCTTCCCTCCCTTGACTACCAGATAAGAAAATAAGCATCCTCATTCAACCTGTCCACTCATCAAGCAATCGCTCGCTAGCTAGCTACCTACAAGCCGTCTGCGCTGCTGCCATGGTCCCTCCTGGCCTTCTTCCCTGGCGGCGGCAGTGCGGCGATAGTGTCCTGTAACTGCCGCTGGGCGTCCTGGAGCATCGGAAAATATCCTATGGAGCTTAGGCTCATGGACACCCCCTTATCTAGCCATTCAATTCTGCATCGCGATTCATGCAAGTATTTTTCTCTTTTTCGTTTCTCTCATATAGTTTGACATATGAACTTCATATTTTTCAGCACAACAAAACATTCTTATTAGAATGTGGAAAAATACTTTCAGATTTTTTCACAAGATCATAAATAATAGAAATAAGATTTTTTTAATTAAAAAAATCTCATTTTCTATATTTTTCTTGGACAAAAGAATCTGAAAGTTTTATCCCACATTGTTCTAAGAATGTTTTGTTGTCCTGGAGGGTTTCAAGTTCATTTGTTGTTTTGTTTTGAAGAAACAAAAAAAAAGAAAGTTTCCATGTAGTAAGTTAGTTGTGTAGTACGGATCTCAAAGCAACATTAGATGGTGAGGATAGGAGGTGTCCAGGAGCCCGTGCTCTAAAACCTGGAGCATCTGATTACTGCGGGCCTCCGTCTCCTTCCACCCCCGCTCAATCTCCCACTGCACCTCCATTCTCCGCCTCTCCAGCCGCTTGATTCCCTCCCCGATGTCTCTCAACACGCCCATGACAGTGGTGGTCCACGGCGGGAGCCTCCTCAGCCTTGACCCTCTCGCAGCGGCGGCCTTGGCTCGAACGCTGCGGCCTCGTAGGAGACCCTCTTGCGCGGAGGCGCGGTGGACAGCGTGACAGCAGGCGGCGACGGGCGCCGCTGCTGCTGGTGCTGATGGCCCCTGAACCCGCCGGTGTCGCGCACGAGGCCATTGATGCTCCTGTTCCTGGCGACGAGCAACTGCTCGTCCTCCTCCTCTTCTTGGTCCTCCTCGTCGTGGTCCTCCTCCTCCTCCTCCTGCTCTTCTTCATCTTCTTCTTCCTCGTCCGGGTCTTGGTCGTGGTCTTGGTCGTCGTTGGAGGCTGGCGGGGAGGCGGGGAAGGAGTTGGTGGAGACGGGGACGGAGCCGCGCTCGAGGCGCTCCATGCGGCGGAAGAAGGGCCAGAGGGAGGTGACGGGGCGGGCGGCCTCGGTGCGGTAGCGCCATGGAGCTTCTCGAAGCTTGTGGCGGCACTGGGTGCCGGTTCGGCGCAGGCCGCCGCAGCGGTGCGTGACCTCGGCGGCCACGCCCTCCCACTGGTGCGCCTTGAGCTGGCCCCGCGCAGCTTGGTCCAACGGTCCTCAGAGACGCCGATGAGGTGCATGGTCTCGCTTGTCCGACCAGGGCTGCCCCGGCGCGCTCCTACTCGCCTCCATCGACGGTCCCACGGCGGCGGCGGCGGTTCAGATCTGGATCTGGGGGAAAGAGGGAGGGAGGGAGTACCAGAAAGAACTTAAGAACAAAATGAACAAAAGCACTCAAAAAATTGTGAAACAATTTCCAGAAACAAAATCCACCACACCCCGTTCTAGCAACCCGGTTGTTCAGAAATTCAATCAAGATAGATTGAACAGATACATAAAACTTGAAGCAATTAGGACTATACAATGCTAGGAACAACCTGGTTGTCCAGAAAGGGATTTGCCAAATTCGATTAGAATTTCATGTCGGGAAAAAATATATGGATTTGCCATTATGGCAGGTCGAAGCAGAATAAAGCTAGTGGAAACTGAAAGTCTGAAATCTGAAATTATCTACCCACTGCACCTGACAGCTGGCTCTAGCATTTGAGTTCACATGTCCAAATAATGCAATGTGAGGTCGTGTTGGAGAGGAACACGAGATCACGGATCACCCGCAAAAAAACACGAGATCACGGAGGACAAGCTCACCCGTCGGGGGGAGATGTGGGCGCGCTTGGTAGCACGACGATGGGGGGCTCGAGGAAGAGCACGACTGGATCCGCCGCCACCCACCGTTGGAGCGAACCAGCTGTGGTCGCCGATGTTCAGCTGCCTCGGTTTCTCAGTGTCCTCGTGGCGCAGCGGCCTCCGCCAGCGGCCTGGATCCTGCGTGAACAGCTTGGACCTTCGCCTCCATCTCCTGCACTGCCTCATCGTTGGCCACTTCTCTTCGCCTCACAGCAGCAGCACAAGGGCGTCCAGCAGTTCGAGAAGATGGATCTGCGTAGGCTTGCATGCACTGATACAACGCCAGTTCTGTTGCTACATCAGAGATGCTGCACATTTAACTGGGTCAGATTTTGAATTCAAAAGTTTCAAAAAAACTCGAATTTTTTTGCTCGGTATGAGTGTTTCTCTTGGGGTAGCGGTAAACGCGGTAACCGCTCGGGATCACGAAATTTCGAGCGGTACCCAAAACAGTGGGCGAGGCAGGGTGGAGGCGTCCTATTGTGGAAAACGTCGGCGGGAGACGGCACAATCAAGCAGAAGACGGCGGTGCTTACGGAGGCTTCCTGGAAGATGGGGGGAGGCGGACGTGACCTGTTGGATGGCGGCGGCGACCGCGACGCGATCGGGGTGCCGGTGGCGACGTGCACAAGCACGATGTGGCGGTTGCGATCCAGTGCGGGGACATAGATGGGCTTTCAATGCCGGTTGGGCGGTGCATGATTATCGTTGATTGATTGGCTATTATGGCCGGTTTTAAAAGTTTTACCATAAACCCGTGGGAGGAAATCCGGGATGTGAAAAACCACCTGGATCGGGGAGGTGTGACAAAGGATGGCAGGACGCGGTCCTTTGGCCGCAAAAAGAAACCCCAGCATGGAAAGTTCTGATCCATTCAGATTCTTAAAATCGGTTATTTCGTTTCTAATAAATGTGATTTAGTGATTTAAGATAAGGTTAATTAGTTTAGATTTGATTTGATCTTTAGAGATTGATCATGATTGGACTTTTCACATAAAGACATTACTAAATAAGTTGCCCCCGCATGGAAAGTTGTGATCCAATCATATTTTTTTCGTTGTGTGAAAGGGTGACGCGAAACTAAACCGGTGGGGTGGGGTGGGGGAGGGGACGAAAAAACCCAGACAAAAGTGGTGGGACTATTCAACTAA